>JBCJKH010120374.1:0-13176 GCA_039877255.1 Loriculus beryllinus
TTCAAGGCCAGGTTGGACACAGGGGCTTGAAGCAAGCTGCTCCAGTGGAAGGGGTCCCTGCCTGTGGCAGGGGTTGGGACTGGGTGAACTTTAAGGTCCCTTCCTACCCAAACCGCTCTGGGATTCTGTGATTCTAAATTATGAAAAGCTGGTTCACTAACCAGAAGGATTAATTGGTTTTAAACATCAGTTGTGACAGTAAACCGAAGGGTTTGAGTTTACAATATTGCTCTGTCCTGGGTTCAACAAACACCAGCAGGAGACAGTAAGACAGGGATCACCTCCAGTGGTGTGTGCGCATCATTTGTGAGAATGCAGTGATGTACTACTTTCATGTAACCCAAAGGAAACAAGTGTGTAAGCAGAAACACTTGGATCCCACTAATACTACAGATAAGTAGCTGCAGGAGTGGGAGAGAATTCAAATCAAACCAGTTTTTCACCTATTTTCTCTGTCTTTAAAGTGTGACTTATAGCTCATATAAATCCCACAAACTCATACACACACACAGCCTTTGCAAACAGCATTCTCCCTTCAAAGAATATCAAGGCAATCACTGACCTGAGATAATGGCTTTTTCTTTCCACAGTTAATACCTCCAATAAAAACTATGTTGGGCATCACTGGCATGGGATACTCAAAAACAAAATCCATTCTTTTAAGCCAAATGGATCCATGGCTTAAGAGCTCCTTCATTGTTACTGGTCTGTGAAGAGCATCTGAGGCCAGAAGTTCAAATGGTAGATAGGCCGAATTGCAAAGAAAGGATTCTGATGCCTTGAGAAGTAAGTTTTCCACGCGCTGGATAAATGTCATGTGGTCTGAGTTGTCTGTAAATGTTCTTGGGACATAGGAAGGGGGGTCTGGACACTGAGTAGCCTGCAAATCAAAGCTGCAGGGGAGTCCCCTTAGAAAGAAAATGGATGGTATAGAGAGATGCAGAGCCAGTATTTGTCCACAAGGTACAACAGGATCCGTGAGAACAGCATCAAATTTGCTCCCTTCCAGATATTGCATCAGATCCTTGTTGTTTAGTAAACTGCTACAGGAGGAGACATAGAGCTCAGAGATGACTTGAGCCTTTTCATAAAGAGCGGTAATTCTCTGAAGAAAAGTTCTTCTTTCAAAAAGATCCTTTGCAAATGCACGCATCCTTGCTCCCAGTTCTGCCCTAGTTGAAGGCACTGGGTACGTTTTCAGAGTGTAATATTCAGATGCCTTCACATTCAAGGTTACTTCTGGTGCGACGGTGACAATGTGGTGCTGTTTCTGGCTGAGCACTGGCAGCAGTGAGCGCATGCTGAGCCAGTGACTCCCATCCATGGGCACCACCAACAGCTTCCCAGCACTGGCCAAGCAAAACAGAGACAGGAAACCCAAAACCCCAGCAGATACTAAGGAGCTGTATCCACTTATGTGAGCCATGGTCCTAGAAATCCAAAGTGTGCTCAACAGCACTGACCTAACAGATTTTAAGTAGACGAACAGCCCCTTGCCAATTTCCCACATTCCCCCTTAATGGTCCAGCTTTTCCAGCAAAACCAGTCACCAGTAACCATTCAAGGCACTGATGGATCATTTAGAGGACCTGATAACTGAACTTGGGTTGGGCACAAGTGGGCTTTGTCTGAGGGAATGGGTCCTTTCAGATTGATTCCCTGTGCTGGTTGATGTGAGACTGATAATAAAAGCAGACTTCGAAAGAAGAAATCCCAGTTCTTTGGATAGTGCTGGCACTTGGAAGTAACTGGGCTTGCTGAAAGCAGCTATTAAAACGCTTTCTGCTTTCCTTCTTTTCACAGGATCATTAGGATTGGAAGGCACCTCTGGAGATCATCTAGTTGAAGCCCCTGCCAAGGAATGCCTGCAGGCAGGATTTGGATGTCTCCGGAGACAACTGTTCTAAAATGCTTGTGAGTTTATGTTTCACATTATAAGAGGATGCCACTATACAGCGTGTTATCTCTGCAAGTCCTAAAGGAGACACTCTCTGATTTACATACAGCTCAGCATTGGGGCCAGGTACAACACCAGGCAGCACTTTATAGCAGTAAAGTAACAGTGCAGCAGTGCATCAGCAAAGGAAAGACACCTAATCCAAGGTGTCATCCATGACATTACTTTTTTCTCATCCTGACTCATCTCTCGATCATTTATTGTCTCCTTCCAGGATCAATAGGAAGGAAAAGCCACTCTGTTCCCCTTGTACCTCATTAAATACAGGAAAGACTGGACAGAAGTAGCCAGGAACAGCCCTCTTGCTCCAGGCCAGGAGCTGATTTTAAATGGCAAGAGGTGCTGATACTACTTTAGATGGGAAGCTAAAAGTAATATCCCATATCTGAGCAGTTAAAAAGTACTTGTGGTAAACTTGTCAAGCCACAGGATTTCCTTCTGCCCTGCGATGTTACTGTGTGATTCAGAGGCACAGTCGGAAGACAAGAAGAAACCAGGACTGAAGAACCAATACTTCTGCAATAATTACTGTTCCTGGACTATGGCCTTTAGCTCTTGAGCAAGATGAGAGTGAGAGTAAGCTTTGTCTTTAGAGGAGAGGCTGATTTGAAGCTGGAGCTGCTACATGCCCTTGCCTGAGGGCAGGATTCTGCCTTCCCAGAGCTTCTGCCTGGGTTTGTCCCTGAGGAGCCATTAAGGAGCTCTGATGGAGAGAATAGATAGGAAAAAGCACTGCCCTGATGAAAGAGGCCATGTGGGGGGTTGATGGCAAGATGTGCCAGGCTTGTGAAATGCAAATCTGTTCTTTGCTCATTCCTCTTCACAAAGGCCTATGAAGGCAGGAGGAATCCATTCCCCAAGACTCAAGCAAGGCTGGCAAATGAAAGGAGTCCCAGAGAAGAACAGAGGAGAGACTATTTTTAAGTAACAATCACAAAGGATAAAACTATCCTTTCAAGGAAACAATGTGATTTATTGCTGAAACTGCTGGGTGACACTAACTTCAGAGTCCTCCTTTGCTGAGGAGAGCTTTCTGCTCCTGCATCTCCTTTCCCACCTAATCTCTGGCTTCACATGAGGCTGTTTTACTTAGAGCACAAGAATAGGCATCACGTGCAGCAAGAGCCTAACACACACCATGAACACCACCAAGCTAACACACATCACATGTGTACCTTTAAATGCCTAAGCAACCACCCAGCAACGTTTCCCTATCCAAACTGGGCATCTCCTAAAAATGCAGTTGAGAAGTCAGCTGTCCAGGTTTTGTGATGGAATCTGTTAGAACAACCTTCACCACAACATATTAGCCTTTGACTTCAGCTAATGTACCTGACTTCAGCTGGAATAAAACACAACATGGCATGTGATTCCCTTGCTGAACAAAATCTCCATGCTGAGCAGACCTAAGGAAAGGAGGTGGAATCCCATTCTGCTCTCCTGGTCTGTCTTTTGTGTAGCTTTGCTATAAAGAAAGTGTTACTCTAAATTATGTCTTTAGGCAAGAAACATTCTTATCAAACACATCATTAACCCTCACTCAAATCATGCAGGTGAATGACTGCCACATCTTTTCCCTTGTTACCAGCCAGTCACTGACCTGGGATAATGGTTTCTTCTGGCCGCAGTTTATACCTCCAATGAAAATCATATTAGGCATTATAGGCATGGGATAGTCAAAGACAAAGTCAAGTCTTTTCAGCCAAACGGATCCATGACTTAAAAGCTGCGTAACTGTCATTGGCTTTTGGAGGAAGTCTGAGGCCAGGGTTTCGAATCCTGAGAAGGCCATACCGCAGATGAAAGACTCTGATAGCATTAACAGGAAGTTCTTCACTCTCTGAGAGAACGTCATGTGGTCTGTATTGAATGAGAATCCGCGTGGGACATAGGATGGTGGGTCTGGGGCCTGAGCAGCGTGAATGTCTATAGCGCATGGGATGCCCCGCAAGAAGAAAACAGTAGGGATAGAAAATTTCAAGGCAATTATCTGTCCACAGGGTGTCAGAGGATCTGTAAAGACGACATCAAATTTACTTTCTTCAATGTATTTCATCATCTCTTTGTTATATAGTAAGGACCTGCAGGAAGCTTGAAACATGGCAGAGCTCTGTTTGAAGTTGTTCCAAGTAATCATAAACCTGGTCAGGAAAGAGTCGTCGCTAAAACTGTTTGCACTAAGGGAGTGCAAAAGTTCTTCCATCTCTTCCTTTTTGAAAGGTACAGGATAAGTTTTCATTTCATATATCCCCGAGGAACCGATAAGCATATTGCTCTCTGGAGCAATGACAACTATTTCATGCCCTTTCTTGTTCAGCTCAGCCAGCACTTGCTTCATACTGAGCCAGTGGCTGCCCTCCATAGGGATTACCAGCAGCTTCCCAGCAGCAGCAGGACTCAGGCAGCACAAGAAGAGGAGCAGCACTGCCACCAGCATGTTGCCGGTTGGATGGATAGGAACTCACACATTAGAGAGCTCAGCAGGGGTTTGCAAGCTTTTGTAGCTGTGCTCCACCCTTGCAAACACCCCATCTGGCACTCTTATCATACCTCTGCCCTTTCAACTTGCCTCTGCATTTCAGGTGCTGGCAAGTTCACACGCCATGAAGCCACTCAGTGAATAATGATTGTAAAAGATGAGGTGATGTTTGCACTTCAAAATGCACAAGCACAAGAAAGGTGTGTCCCTTATTGTACACTTGGCTCAGGCAAGCTGAAACAAAGCTCTGTTCCTCAGCCTTCTCTTCTCACAGTGCCTTATGACACTTTTTACCTCTAGCAACCTAGCAACTTTTGCTGATGTGTACTGACAACATGCTCTCAGATACATGGGGATCCATGAAAAAAATGCATACAGAGTGGATGCCCAGAAACCCTGCTATGGTAGTAGTGGGTGTACAAAGAGCACACTAAAATGACTGTTTTCCCTCTAGTAGTCAAATTCTTCCATCTCTTCTGTTCTGAAAGGAGGAGATGGCTGACACCTCAGTCTGAAGCCTCTCAGAGTTGTCACCAAGTGTAGTAATTTGGTATTTTTTAAGTATTTTCTTTTCTAATGAAGGTTGTGCAGTGAAACATAGCTTGCAGGAAAAATAGATAAAGATGAGAAAGCAATGTTAAGGTACCTTAGTTCTGTGTTTTGCCTTTTTTCTTTTTAATAACCCAAACCAGTTGGTACAACTGAAGAAAATTACTTCTTTCTTTTGTTGATGCAAACATGTATTGTTTGGATGCTAAGTAGCCAAAAGAACACCTTCCCCCATCTGTACCTGTCCCTCCCACCTACCCTCTTATCCTATCGGATATAAAACTAAGTTGCAAAACAGCAGTTCACTGTTGTACCTCAGATAACACCAACTCACAACATGTTTCTAATTCATGAACTCAGGAGTTCATGGCCAGTGTCAGTTCAGTTCATGACTGAAACAGTTCATGAACTCTGTGGGTCCAGGTCCTTCTCCAGTTGTAAGTTGCTAGGGGTTTATGTTGGTGATAATCTCTCACCATAAAAGTTTATGAGTTTTATATCCAGTTCTAAGTTTTATCCAGGTGCCTTTAAGATGCAATTTGTGCCTCCAGGACATTCAGGGCTCTACATCACTAGTGGAGCTTTCTTTCACATGCAGTTTCTGCAAGCTTATTGTCAAATCTGGTTGGAAAGTATTGACCTTATTGAGAACCTGCCCCCCCCAAAAGAACAGCCAGATCCATCCCCTGCACTGTCACCGCATCAATCATTTACAACATAGATTTAACTTAATGTAAGTTTTCAAACAGCTCAGGAGAAGGCGATGAACAGAAACAGACCTCTCGCTCATAACCTCTGCAAAAGCTCTCGAACACTAAAAGAAGATGTTTTCAAGCTAGATTAGCAGATGAAGATAGACAGTCATGCATGTTTCATGTAGAGCACTTACAGACATCTGCGTGGGTCTTTAACATCCAATCAGCAACCATAGAGTCACAGAATCAGAGAATGATTTTTGGTGGAAGGGACCTTAAAGCTCACCCAGTTCCAACCTCTTAGCATGGGCAGGGACACCTGCCATTAGAGCAGGGTGCTCCAAGCCCTGTCCAACCTGGCCTTGCACACTTGCCCACTCCTAACTCCATGTCCTTTTGAAAGACACCTTAGTGAGCAACTGCTACTCCTTGTCCTTCATTTGAACAATTAGGGTGAACTTAGTAGCACCAGAGACTGTCCTGGTAAGAGGATTGGCTCTGACACTTCAAACAGCAGTAAACATACTTATCTGGACAAAAGGGGAGGGTGTTAGGGCTTTCTTCCACACTATTCTGTTTTAGGGATACTCACAATTTGCAATACTTGAATATTCCTTTCCTGTTTTTGAGCTGCTATAGGATATGCTGTATTTGATTCAGAGACCTGGTTTGTACCCAAAACCCCAATGGGAATTTACAGAAGGCATCCATGCCCAGTAAAGCTTAAAACCTAATTAAATAACCAATAAAAGTATGGAAGGATACAATTTGGGGGTTAGATACTGACCCCTTGACGTATATCAATCTGGGTGACAGAAAAAGAACTAGCTAAAAGATGAAAAGCTGAAATCTTAAGTCTTATAATCTTCGATGTGGGTGAAAGGAGAATGACTATGGAAATATGAATGTACAGTTCATGAGAGAGCTGGGAAAGGAGGACACCATGTGGCAAAGAGAGAGCAGACTGTGCTTATGGGTGTTTCTCAGGGCTACTCTTTCAGATCAATATAGCTACGTCTTCTGAGACTGGCTTTGATTGCAAGGACAGCTCTTCCAGGGATGGATATGGCATAAGAAACTGAGATGAAATGGAAGCTAACAAATCTGGCTCCTGTTGGGAAGGAAAATTCACATCTCACCGCAGTTGGGGTGAGCTTCAGTTCAACAAGAAAGCTTATTATTTGCATTAAAGTTACATGTCACTTAAATTCTCATATCTGCTAAGGCTTACGTTTGTCAGGGTATGATATCATCTGAATGCTGGATACTAGGAAATAACCTTTCTTTATTATGTAGGATTTCTCATTAGCTTTCTACCTTTAAATACCAAGAGGTTGCCTGTTAGGTTTTGATGTAAGGATGCTTAAACACTTCTGTTCTTGCCTTTTCAATATAAACAAGATAAAGTTTAATACCTGAGAGAGATTTTTCTGCGGATTACAGTTTATCCCTCCAATAAAAACCAAGTTGGGCATCACTGGTCTCGGGAACTCAAACACAAAGTCATATCTCATCAGCCAAAAAGATCCATGGCTTTGAAGGTCTGCAGTTGACACTTCTTGTCTGGAAAGCCTCAGCTGCAAGTTGTTCAAACTGAGCAAAGAAAAGGCTTACAGTAAAAGAGCTCCAGCATATGGACCAGCATGTTCTGTACTCATTGAGTAAATATCATGTTATCTGAATTATTGAGGAATAACCTGGGGACATAGGAAAGAGGGCTTGGACACTGGGTGGCATCAGAATCCATACCACAAGGAAATCCACGCAGAAAGTAGATGGAAGGAATTGAAAGATGCTCAGCAATTAAGGGTCCACACATCTGAGTTGGATCCATCAAAACTACCTCAAATTTGCTCTCTCAGATACTGCATCAAGTCTTTGTTGAGCAAGAGGCTCTTACAGTTGCAGAAAAAATACTTGGATATTTCTAAGATGCTTTAGTACCTTGTAATAATCATATTCAAAAAAGATTGTTCAATAAAATGGGCATCAACAAATGATTTGAACTGCTGATCTCAAACTGCTTATTTCTGAGTTGGACTTGATGATGAAATGTGGATTTCTTTTAACCTGAGCAGCAAACAGTGAGTGGCAATAAGGTAAGAGGAATGTTATATGAGCAAACTGTTGAGGCAGCCTCTAAGGGTTAGTGTCATGTACTGGATTTGTTCTTTTGTTTTTAGATTAGATTGCTCATCTCCTTAGCCTCCAGCTCTTGCAAGCAAGAACAAGTAGAATCATAGAATCATAGAATAGCTAGGGTTGGAAAGGACGTTAAGATCATCTAGTTCCAATCCCCCTGCCATGGGCAGGGGCTCCTCATACTAAACCGTGGCACCCAAAGTACCCCAAATGCAAAAGCGTGTGGATGATGTGACTTCATTTCCCAGGTTTCTAGATGATGAATTAGTCATGCAGGAATTCTTGTGTAAATTGAACCCGGTCCTTTTTTGTGATGCTACCCAATGTCACACAAATGCAGGTGGGTGAACCTGCCTCTTTTACATAGCTATGGAGATACACTGACATGTGCTGGCACAGGATAAGGTAGTATGTATATGTGGTTTGACTAGCAGGGCTTCAGAGGGAAAACAACCCATAAGAGCAATGAACTACAAGCTGGAAAGTAAGTCTTTGCTGTAGGCAGCTAAGCAAATCACAGAACACAGATCCTAATTCCCGGGCAGCCCCTTCCTAAGCCATAAGTAGAAGTCATATGAAAATGACAGTATGAGAGCCTGAAATGAATGACTGCATCCTAACAGAAAGTGATATTTAAGGCTGCCCAGGTAACTGTAATTGGAATATTTCCCAACTTTTGCAAGGCATCGTGTCTGACATCTGTAGATATAATACTTTCATTTCTGTGCATAGACTTCTGTTCCATATTGTACCTTTAGACTCCCCTTAGAGAAGGCATTTTCATTTACACAGAAGACAAACTTCCTACAGGAAGGGAAAACAAGGCAGTAGTTTCATTTGATATGACAAACATTTTGGCAAAAGAACTGTGTTTTACAGTCTTCTTCAGTGTCTCCTCTTGAGAATATGGTTGGCACAGGGATGTGGGCAAGAGGCAAGTGAAGAGGACAGTGAGATGAAGTGTTTGGTTAGAGCAGCTGTTTCAGGGTGATCCATCCTGTGCACTGAAGATGTACAACGTATGACAGTTAAACTTTCATTTTCAAAAGCTGGACTGGTTTTACTTGTCTGATGGTGTGTATTTGGCCATTACAATACAAGATAGATGAGCAGCATTGTCAGCTTTAAACATGCTCAGCATCCTTTACAGAAGCCTCACAAACAAATGCTGCTGTGATTGATATCAGGCTGCTCTGAACTGCCACTACATTCATCAAAAACTTGAACATTGCCCCCCCAAAAATGACCCTCGTATCTGGTTCATGAGCAAAGCGATGTTCTGGCTGCAGAACATGAGCAGACCGATGTTCTGGCTGCAGAACATGACCTGTTTTCTTAATCCTTGAGTTGGACAAACAAACCAGAGGGTTTTATTCAGTGACACCTCTCCTTTACTTGAGTAACCACTTATTTAAATCTAGGGTTATTTTAATGGCTATAGTTTACCTGTTGTTTAAATAAGTGATGGGTGGTTTAGGTTAAAGAAATCAACCAATCAGGCCAGCAACAACTTTGAAATGTTGCTAGAGGTGACATTTCTGAACTTTGCTTTGATCAAATCACATGGACTTTGTTTTATGAGCGTAAAAAAGCAGCTCTGAATTCATTTTGGATAAGGAGCAGATATTCAGCAAGGTGTCTCAGGGCTCATAGTCCAAGTTCATTTGCAGTGTCCCATAAGGAGGGACTGCTTTCCGTGACAGCTTTCAGGTACTTCTGGAGTCATTAGAGGATGACACTGGTACAGGACCTCCGCTCAGTCAAGAGATTCTGTCTGACATTCTCCATGCCCTGTATGCAGCCTCCAGATACACTTGACAGCTGGATTTCTGTGTCTGTTAATGAATATGTAATTGCTGCTGTGCAAAGTGCAGGACAAGAGGAAATCCAGCCCAATCCAGCTGGTGTGATTACCTCAGTCAGTGGGCTCCCATTCCCATGTGGTGGCATGTTCTCCCATTCCCTCTGAGACTGCAGGCTATGGACCATACTCATGACTCAGGAGGGTCAGACACCTTGGGACTGAATTCCCAGCTCTGTGCTGGAGAAAACACATATGCCCAGTTCTGCAACAGCATAAGCTCCTCAGCACCCTGCTGCCTTCAGCTCCATAGTAGGTATTCCAGGTCAGATGCAGCAGAAAGGAGCCCTCCTTCTGCAGTATCTAACGTGGAATAAGCTCCTCATCTGAGAAAAAACACCTCATTTGGATTCTCCAAGTCTCTCTCCCTTTCCTAGCCATGCTGTCTTTTGAGCAGGGAGGGAGGTTGTTGAGCAATGGGCTACCAGGTTTTGAAGAACTATCTACTGTTATAATAGGATTAGATTTCTGAACAGTAAGGACCAACCCAAGGCTTGCCACTGAGTAGGGGGAAGTTGGTTTTGTTCTCCCATGTGACTCACTTCACATTTGTTTGCGCTGTGTTATTGCCTTGTTGCTGGGCAGTGTTCCAAATGAAATAGGAGGAATTTCTCTGCTGTCTATAGAAAATATAGCTGGGAAAGGTTAGGGTGAAGATAAGGGGAATAGACAAATTTGTCCAGGTTTGGAAAATGTGATTTCCACCAAATGACATGTGTTAGTATGAAATGCCAGCTATACAATAAGGGCAGGAATGCTCTTCCCATGTAGCAAACTTACAAACTGTTTGCAGCTCTGAGACCTTCAAGACATAGAAATTTCTGTCATGCAACCAGCAACAATTTGCCTCTTAGATCACAAATTACAGTGTGCCACTTTTGAGCCTAAGGTGAGAGAATACTTTCTAATATTGCTCTAATATTCCAGTTTATAATAATATACTTCATTTGCCTCATTTTTTATTGATTGCAATGGACTCTGCATAAGTCTGTTAAAGAGTATAAAAGAAATCTGATAGTGTAGTAGAAATAGCCCTTGAGTTCAAATATATTGTACTGCAACTGTGCAATGATACTGCGTGATGCCCATTCAGAAGGGAATATGTTCTGCTTCGTGCCTGGAAAGAAATGTCTAGTGCTATGAATTACTTTAGAGACTATAAAGTACATTGACATTTTGTCAAAAGAGATTTAAATTTCTCTACTAGCTTTACAAACCCTGCAGAACAATTCTGATAAAAGCAACAGTCAAGGAATAGGTCTGAAAACTTCTCTGAGTTTTTCATGCAAGTGTTTTTCACCTTTTCACTTTTTGAGATTAAATTTTCCCATTTCAACATGATATTTATGTTTCAGTGTGCTCTACAAACAGACATAACGCAACATAAACAGACAGCTTGGAAACCATATGTCGTAAAACCACAACCAAAGCAAACTAACTAACTTTGCTGAGCCTGGAATGGAAACCAAAAGCCAATTCTCAGAGCATGGTCATTAGGTTTACAGTCAGGTGAAAGAAATACATGTCAGACTCCACAAAAATGAAATCAAAACATGGTTAATGAATAATATACAGTAGATGAATGGTAGATGAAGCCCATTTTTCTTGGACTTATTAGAAAATGCATATTAATTCACATAAGTTATCTGCCTCCATAAAAGTAATTTGATTTCAGCCTGTGGAAAACAACTGCAAAATCCTGGTTGTTTTAAGTCATTATAAATAAATTAATTAATTAATATTAAAGAAAAGAAAACAAAATACATCAAACCCCCTGAAGTTCCAGAACTGACATCATCACATTCATTGCAAATGTATGATTTGAAGGCATAAAACCCATACCTTAGGCAGTGGTTTCTTCTGAGCGCAGTTTATACCTCCAATAAAGACCATATTGGGCATCACGGGTCTGACGTACTCAAACACAAAGTCAAATCTGAGAAGCCAAATGGAAGCAGAGTCCACGAGGTCTATGAGGGATACATCTCTCTGAAGAACCTCAGAAGCAAACTTCAGTGCTGTTTCATAGACACCGTTACAGTATGAAGGCTCCAGGAGGTAAATCAGTGCATTTTCCACTCTCTGGAAGAAGGTCATTTGGTCAGAGTTGAAGGTAAATAGCCTGGGTATGTAGGACAGAGGACTTGGGCACCGAGGAGCATCATAGTGCAAGTTGCAAGGAAATCCTCTCATAAAGAACACGTATGGAAGAGAAAAATAGTGAGCGACCACTGGTCCACACATAAAGATGGGGTCTGTTAGGACAGCATCAAATCTGCTTTGATTCACATACTGAAGGAGCTCCTTGTTGTTGAATAGGTCCTTGCAGTGAGTAAATAGTAGTTTGAAAACTTGTACTGAGCTGTTGTATATTGCTATGGTGTTCAGTGGGAAAGGCAGGTCCTTCAGGTGAGTGGAAAGGTACTCAAAGAAGGTATTATCCAAGTCTTCTAATGTGTAAGACACTGGAAATGCTTTCACTGTGTAGGCCTTGGAAAGCATATGCAAGAGATCTTCTTGCCTACGCCACAGCTCTACAGAGCTGTGTTGTCTGGATGGGGATTTAATTTAATTCAGATGTGTCCCCAGCTCTTGGTTTTCTTATTACCAATTTACAGTCCCTCTTTTTTCTCTGTATTCTTTTAGATTTGGCTGTATCTGAAGGAAGGTACCCAAATAAGGACCAGTCTTTCAGAAGCACCTTCACACGTAACAAAGAGAAGCGTAAAAGCAAAATAGAAAATCAACAGCCAACTAACAAAGCATGCCCCAAAGAGTCTCTGCCAAATCAGTGGCAGCATCGTACTGACATTTTTCTCTCTGCCAGGATGGTTATTTCCCTTGACATCAAAGCTTTGCTCCTCTGCCTGGCATTTGAAAAATGAAACAGTCTCCTTAGGTAAGGCATAGATTGCATTATTGTGTTACCTATTTGAAACTAGAAAGAAAAAAAAAAGGAAAAAGCTGAAAGACTTGTAGTAATTTAGAAATAAAAGATTAATTACTTTAACTCATGCTGAGAGAAGACATTTTATCAGACTCTGAGTAAGACTTCTGCCAGGTGCGCACTGAACCACAGCTGATTCAGGCACATGCCTGGTAAGTGGGCTCTGTATCACTTACCCTAGACTAGGCCTTACTATTCCCAAGATCTCTGTAGCAGTTCAAGGTCAGACCACTTTCTTTACTTTTTAACCACTTTCCCTTCCCAAGTCTCATTTTACTGTGTAAAGAGTCGACAGCCCCAGAGCTACAGAAAAAGAAATGGTATTTTATTCAGTCTCACACATTATCAATGAAATTCTTACGCAACACATGCTGGGCTTTTATTACTAATTAATTGAGCTGGCTAGAAGGTGGCTCAGGTGCCTCTTTATGCTTGCACCTGATGAAAATACAGACTAGCTGCAGGACACAAATTTTCTTTTGAAATCTTGCATTGCTTTATTTGGAGACCCTAATGAGGCACCCCAGGGAATTTGCAGTTTAGGTG
>JBCJKH010130245.1:0-12709 GCA_039877255.1 Loriculus beryllinus
GTCGGCAGAGGACAGGTTTAACAAAGGAAAAAAAACCCTCTCCCCCCCCCCCCCCCCCCGTAGGCAGCCGGCAGAGGCCAGGTCTACCAGGGGAAATGCGCATACTGCAGGAGGAGGCTACATCTACCTCCGCAACTACGGTCGATACCGTCCTCTTTCCCCGCCCCCCCCAACCCGGCTGCCGCCAGGTCTACCCGAAGACACCGGGAGAATGGGCAAAATTGGCAGCGGAAAGGAAAAGCATTGGGTATTGTACATGTGGAATGACCACAGCTACCTTCCAATGAGCTCTGAGGTAGTAAGGTTTTTCCCATTCAGCTTTTGAACAGAGGCCAGAAATGATTTTTTACTTGAAAGCTACAGTATTTGTCATTGTGGCTTTTAATAAGACTGCCTTTGACCGAGATGAGGTGCGTCTTTGTAGAGAAATAGTAGGACATTGCTAGTAGTCAAGCCACCAAGCAAGGCCACTTTCCACCAGCGTTCTGTTTACGGACACCACCTAAAGGGAGGTGAAAAGAAAGAAAACAAAAAGTAGAAAGGTGAACAAGCCACTAGAAAAAAACCAATCAGCAAGTTCCTATTCAACACCGGAAAGCCTGCATTAGCATCAACTCCAACAAAATAGGTATGTCAACACACGCACCTCATCGCCCATCAAGTTCCACAGCTGTATCAGTGGCAGTCCTGTTGCACTGTCATAATTTGTGACCTGGAAACACAGAAAAACCAGAGTGGGCAGCAGTTCTGGTGTGAGCCATGAAGGATGCAAGGCCAGCATCTTTTACTCCCTATCAGATACCCCTTCCTATGTGTAGGCTGGAGGAAATGCAGCTCCTGCCACCAGGCAGCAACTGGAACACCTTGTGGGCAAGTTCACTTTCATCACTCAAATCCATACCCTGGCTTTCTGCCCACACCACTCACAAGAGGGAATACTCATCCCTTCCCAGCCACACAGCCCTGAGTGTAACTGATGGTTCTCAGCACCACCATTTCTCAGCAAGACCCTGCCCAGCAGCCAGACTTCCAGACTCTGGCTCTGTTTTCACACACACAGGATGGGGGGTGCACAGAGTCACAGCAGCAGCACCATCAGCAACAAGACTTTTCCCAACAGCTCCACGTACCTGCGCCACAAGGATTGCACCTCTGGTCATCTCACCAACAGCTGCGTCAGCTTCAGAGGAGAAGTGATCCTCGTCTTGGGGAAGAGCAGGAGAAAACAAATGAGAGTCACAGGCTTTAAAGGCCAGAAGGGACTAGTAAGCTCATCTTGCCTGACCTCCTACATCCATTAGACCGGTGAATCCTCACCCACTGTTGCTGAACCTGTCTATTAAGCTGGAGATCACACAAGCATTATGCCTGCTGTGTTGCTGAAGGGAAGAATGAAGTGCTTTCTAAAGCCACTACCTAAGTTAATATGAATTTAAGTGGCCGATGAATTAGGAGGCTTTAAAGATAAGAAAAGTCTGTATCTGCAGTACCTTTGAGCTGTCGTTAGTATTGTGATCCTTACTAAACTAAGCTTGAGGGCCTCAGGACTTCACTGACCCTGAAGACACTGCTGACCTGCCTGACACCCAGCTCCTAGAGAAACCCCTTCCGTACAAGGCAGCTTTTTAAGGCCCCCAGACATCAGGCATCTCTGCCACCATGGCACTCTGCCAGGGCTTGAACGGTAGCATTTTAAACAGGGAACCATACACGTCAGTCATTTTAGGAGGAAAGTATCAGATATTGGTTTAACACATTAAAACTAAGTTTGCATTCACAGGTACTTTATGACAGAAGGTGGCAGAGTAGTTACAGTTACTTCACTTAAGAGACTGCCAGCCCTGCCAACTTGCTCTTTAGGAGAGTAATTCACTCTCTCCTCCAAGCGGGAAAAAGCCTGGACATTTACCATCTTTCCCCTGGAGTCTGACAGGTTCTGCCATGCTAGCACATTTAGAAGGATAAAATTCCTTTTTTCCACTCCTTGCTCTAGTCACACCAGAGGCTGTGCTTGCAATAGGAGAGGGAAGATTCAGGCACAATCATTGCTTGCCCACTGCTGGCACCCACTGACACTGCAGGAGGACGGCCAATAGTACTTGTCAGGAGCTCATTACCTGGAAGAGGCACCACACTGTCCAGTAAAACTTCTGCTCCTTGGAAAGGCAGCGATAAAAAGTCAGGCTTTCAAGAAAAGAGAATCCATCAGGATAAGAACAGGGCTTTAAGTCACTCCTGTATTCTTTAAGGTGACGTTGCTTCATCAATTGCTGTAACAGGGATTTAGTTTAAAATTCCTGACAGTCAAACCAACCTCCCAGCAGCAATCCATTGTCTGATGAGCATGCCAGGTTGGACTGGGATCCAAGCAAAAGCCACCTCCACCACGGGGGCTGAACAGCTTTCCTCCCACCTCTGGGCACAATCAAGTATTTAATGGGCTTGTGTAAGAAAGCCCTCATCCAATAGAGCTCTCCTAGAGAGTGGGGCTGGAGCATAGAGAATCCCAACCTTACTCCTAGCTCAGCAACTAAGTACACCTTGGGGCCTCCCAAAGACATCCTTTTGCTCAGCTGCCATGCTGAAGTGACAGAAGTCACAAGTTCCTCTTCCTTCCCCTTCAAGAAAGCCTTGCAAGAGCTTGCTGTGCTGCCAGGGAACCCACCCCTGCTGCTGAGACAAACCTTTCTACCAATTCCCACTTCAGCTGTGGAAAAAGCTAGAAGTAATTCAAACAATACAGATGCCTCTGATGAAGATTCGAGCCAGATATGGCCTCACACCATGGAAGAGGAGCTAGAGACCTGATTTCTCTGAGCGTGTCGACTTTCACTTTGTCATAGCCTCCATAGTCCACGTATCTGAGTTCCACTTCACTCGTCTCTTCGTAGTAGCTGCTAACTTGAGCCCGTAGCCATGCCCCATCCAGGCCTGGAGCTGCGCAGATAATACCAACTGCACAGCATAAGGGTACAGAGAAGAAAGCTCAGTGGATTTCCAGAAATCAGCTCTTCAAGCATTAGTTATGACCAATAACTCCTTTCCATGTGATGCACCCTGCACTTCAGACCATGTACAGACAGTGACACTGTGAAGCTGTAGGAGTAGCTCCACACTTTGTCAGCAAAAATATACCAGGTGCCAGGTAGATATGAAATAACCTAAGACTGATTTATCTCTTTCTGAATTTCAATGTGCAACTAAGGGCTGGAGAGGTATTCAGGGATGAACAGGGTAAGGAAGAACAGAGCAGCACCTTGTCCTTTAGCTCTTAAAAGAAGCCCAAAGAAATGGAATAGCAAAGAATCAGATCTCACGCACTGGGAAACCTCCTAAGCCTAACTCAGGGCAGCAGGGTTCCACATGCCCCTGCAAGTTTCTCCATTGAACAGGTTGTGAGCAGCCAAGTTACTTGCCTTCTACTGGAGTCGGCAGGCTTGGAATTTCAGGTGGGGAGTAGCAGACGCGCATCTGCTGCTCCAGGCTCTTCAGGACATAGGAAGTGGGGTGAGTGTGCTGCTGCAGGAACATGTGCCCAGCATGGACTTGGTGCGCCACGATCACCGCCACAGTGACTCCCTCCGGGAGGCAGAGCTGGCACGTGGAGGGAAGAAGCTCTCATTAGTGTTCACTGCAACTCAAGCTTCATTCACAGCAGCTCCCTGTTCCACCAGCACCTCCTGAGGCTTACAGCCACGGCACCGTAGTATTTCACTTCTAAAGACTGCTTTGCACCAGGAGCCGAAGGCTACCCGTTGTGAACTCCGTGCTGTTCTCAAGGAAATCAGACTTGGGCTGGGGCCCATCTTGTACCCCAAAAGGCTATCAGCACAGAGCAGCTGCAAGACTCATTTACCCAAGAGATCAGTGAGCAGAGTCAGCAATGATGGCTCAAGGCACGCTGCACTCTCAACACTGTGCAACTTGCCAGGATTCCCTGCCCATGGAGGTTTTAAACATGAAGGTAATCTTCACAGGGATTGTCCCAGATTTGTCGCAGAGGCCTCATTTTCAAAGTCATTTTCCCTGGCTGCTAGAGAGCCACTGTGCTGGGCAGTTCCGAGCATTCCTGTGCTTGGAATACATCCAAAATGCCTTTCATTTCCCAGTATAAATTCACTTCTCCGCAATACAGCCTGTCTTCACATCCAAGGAAACCCTTATGTGCACACTTCCTCCAGGCACAATGGGAACAGGAGTGGTAGGTAAACCTGCTCTATTAACAGTTAAATCAGCTGGACAGCAACCAGCCACACAAAATCAAAGTGGGTTTGAGGGCATCTGTGAGCCAGCCACATGGATACAGCATCCTACAAGGCAGTGACCAGCAACAGCCTTCCACCCTGACATCAGCATAGCCAGCAAGCTGGGACTCACCCAGGCACTCATAAGGAGGAACTCAACTGTCAGTGGTGCCGGTGGAGGTAGATCGTAGACGTTGGCGAGGCACAGCTCCTTGAACCTCCTGCCGATGAGGCTCAGGACTTTCTCTACCTGATGCGGGAAACCTGGAAGACACAAGGCCCACAGAAGGTCTGTAGCACAGATTTGGTGAGGAAAACCCCAGCCTTGCCACATGAATCAATATAGGTACCAGAAGCCTTCTGCACTACAGCAACAACTTCAGTTTTAGCAGATTGGCCATGTAACCTGGTAGGAGACCAACACGAGCTCATACACATCCCATAGCTCCTCCTGTAGGCCCCAAGTGATCCTACAAATGCTGTTGGTTAAACTACAGCAGATGAAGACACTAAAACACATTCTCAGCTCTAGAACAGAGGGCTCAGGTGCCAAGGCACAGGTGACCTGGCACAGACCTCTGCTGTAACAGCACTGAAGAGAAAGCTTTGTAAAGCACTGGACTAAGAGGCACTGACCCTCTTAAAACTCCTTGCCCATCTAATTACGGTTCCCAAAGGTACATATTAGACTCTGAATTAAGAGACTTTCCACTTACCTTCAATGTGGCAGACCTTGGAGTCAGGGAAATAAGGCTTTGTGGTGACATAGATTTTGGCACCAGATTTCCGTCTCAGGAAGCTCATAAATTTTGCTTCTCTGCCGATCAAGGAGCTAACTAATTCCTTTACGAAAGGGACAAGAAAGCTACAGTCAGCAAGAGAAATAATGTTCAAACAACGCTGTTCTCTGCAGCTTGTTTCATCACCTGCTCTCAATAACTGTGTACCCTCAAAACCTTCTGAATGCTTGCAAAGCATCAGACCAACAGATTGGGGTGGCGGCCCATGAGGAATAATGAGTGCCACAGCCTTGAGTGCCTCATGTTTACAGTTTGCCCTGGCTCTTCCCTCCCGCTGAGTCCTAAGGGGAGCTAAGCACTTAAACCTTCATCCCTTGTTGATGTCCCTGGGAGGGCACCAAGCCAGTGCAGGACAGGAAGAGCCAGAAGATGGCTGTGTAGGGCAGGATGCAGGAGCAAGCCAGCAGCTGCTTACATTTGGGACTTGTATTTCCCAGATGACGTGGTCGCACTTGCTGGTTTCTCTCCCTGTCTTAGTGTGCTGCTCAGTCACTGCCTTCTTCATGGCACAGCCACTGTTCACAAAATCCGTACCATGTTCATCCAATCCTGCAAGACGTGCACATGTGTCAGCATTCAGACAACCCCCCCAGTCCAGCTCCCAGGCACAGGGCCATGAAAAGACATCATTTCGTAGAGAGGTTACATAGAGCTGTTCTCACGCATTCACTCAGGGTGTTCCTGTATCGGGTTCTCTGCTGTGTCAAAAAGGGTTCCCATCACATGCAGCCTACTGAAACTTTCCTTTTATTCGTGGGGAAAAGCCAGACCAGCTCTGGGAACGCCACAGGAAGCAGCCCAACTTGAGCCATCATCCTTCAAACACAGTGACCTCTTCCACAGCGGCTGAGACAAAGAGGCTAAAAGTCAAAGTTACCAGAAGCTGAAGGAGAGCGCGCTGCTGCCCAAGGACTTCTGCATTCTACCCATGGCCTGGGCAGGGCTCTTCACAGGGAGTTTAGCAGCAAGGAGGGACGTGCAACCTATTCCATCTGCTCTTTGTGCTGACACTACACTCCTGCCTCAGCAGATGGTGCACAGGGACCAGAGTGCCAGGGGTGCTCCGCTGCTAGTGGTGGTAGGGGATTGCCTCTTGCCCAAATCTGTCATAGGCCAGATATGGCAGATATAGGCAGGAAGCTTTGTGCTGAACGGGGACCAGGCTGTTCACCCCTTTGCAGTATACCCTGAAGATCACCTAGATAACACTGACTCCTGAATTCTGAGAGCAAATGCAGACCAACCTGCACCTGAGGGCTAAACAGTCATTTCCTGGGGAGAAGATTTATCTGCACATGTCCTGAAGCAGGAGGGTTACAGCACGTAAAATGTTTGTTCACCGTGTGTGTAAGAGGATTTTCAAATCGCTTACCTTGTGGGCAGTCTCCATTGATTTCTGATGCCTTGCTACACTCTGGACTTGCTACACTCTCTGGACCATTCTCTTGCAGTACTCCACTGCTGTATGGCACTTCACTGTCTTCAGGCAGCTTCCGAGTAGGCTGAGTTTCACCCGGGCCGAAGCTCTGCCCAGCACCTGTGTCTGGGATTGCAGATAAACTCGGTAACTGTGAATGCTGGCCCCATGCAACAGCCAGCACTGTGCTCTGCAGTGGGCCATCCACACATGCCCCACCTTCACATGTGGATGTGATGCACGCAGAGCCCTCCCTAAGCAATGGCAACTTTTCTGGAGAGCCTTTCTGGTTGTCCACAGCAGTCTGACCACCTCCTTGGCACTCACTGCACACAGGGGTCTTCATCTGACGGTCCCTTGTGGTGGCTCCCTCAATGGGGCTTTGTGCTAAACAGCTGGAACGTGTCACATTCTGAGCCTGTTCCTCTCTCTGTGGGGATGTCAGTACCACAGCATCAATCTTAACATTCTCACTGCCTACTGGAGTTTCCTCTGCAAGCATCTGATCAGAGGAAACAACATTTGCCATGTCCAGAGGTGTCTCAATTGGGCTGGCAGCAGCCTGGCAGAGCTGACTGGACCCATCACTTGTAGCACTTGACAGCACTTCCTGGGCTGCTGCCAAAATGACCTTGGAAACAGTCTGTGTTGTCACCTGCTCAATTTTCTCAATGTCTTCCTTGCACAACCCCACTCCTCTAATCTTCTCTCTTGTCAATTCATCTCCTTTTGCCTGTGTGTCCTCCTCCTCCTGGCACACAGGTCCAGTACTGGCAATTGACCTGCACACGTCTTCCTCCCCTGGCTGCTCTGAACAGGCAGACTCCCGAGGGAGGGAAACACAAGCAGGGACACTCTTTTCGTCTTGAGATCCCGTTTCTTCCAGTTTTTCACTGTGCTTCTCAAGGGTGCTGGGCTCATTTGTTGTTACTGGCAAGTCCGGTGAGAGATCCAGCCTCTCCTCAGTGTGGCACACAACAGAGGGCATGGGCAAGCCTGCTGTCAGCAGGGAGGTCGAGGTTTTGTTCTCTGTGTGCTCCTCTTCCAGCAAGGAGAGCTGTCTTTGAGGAACACATGGTTCTGTTCCTGGGGCTGAATCCTGCGCTGTCTCTTCTTCCTGCTGCTCTTCAGCACCTACTGCTTGCTCCTCTTGACAGGTTCCATGTTTTTTCCTATAAGAATAAATCCACCAGCACCCAAGAAGTGCCAGCACTCCAGGTACGGCATACTTGACGAAACTCCGGAAGCATAAAGGCATTTTAGAAAGTCTCAGCAGTTATAGCTAGAAGAAGAAACAGAACATGTTACAATAGCCACAAGGGAAGGCAACAGGAAGACTAAAGTTTCCTAAACGCCTTGAGGTATCTCTAGTAGCATGAACAGGTTTGTTTTCCCTTTGCTTTTGAAATTCACATCTCTGCTCTGCGAGAGACCACAGAACGAGATCCTTACCTAAGACCAGGGATCTCTGGACATTTCTCACCGTTACAGTCATCAGCTGCACCTTACCCTCCCCTTCCATTCAAACCCCTTTCACCTTCTTTCCCCTGTCTCCCCTTTGCTACACACAGGGACAGCATCCAGCACTGCAGTCTCTCCAGCAGCAGGCTGGGTTCATAACATCGCTGGACCACCAGTTTATTCCACAGTAAATTCCCTACATGGACAGCTGCTACTCTGACTGTTGAGCTGAAAGCTTTCTCTTTTACTCCAGAAAGTGTGGGATCCCTTCCCTGACTGGACACCACTGGGACTCATGTCCCAGCCATGCTCCTCCATCTAAAAGCCTCATCTAGGTGATATGAGGCTGGGCTGAGAGGCCTTTCCATTTCCTTCACGAAAGCCTACAGCTGGCACACAGAGCTCAAGCTCCCCACATCCCAGGACAAAGAGTTCAAAGGACGCTCAGTTTCTATTTTCACTGGGCAGGAATGAAAGCAGAACCCACGTGTCTGGCAATGCCTACACACAACAGGCTTTTCTCCAAACGGGCCCCAGGACTTTCACCAGTAAGCAACAAAGATAAAGATTGTCTTCAGGAGATAAAATCCTAGGGATGGGAACCACCCACTAGGAAACAGCATTACCTACTTCCTCTTCAGAACTATAAAGAAATAGGAAAAGATGAGACAATCAAGTCAGTCTCTCGACTATGCTTAGTCTGTCTCAACCAGAAAACACCTTTTGTTATCAGAGCAAGCCTCCTTCCAGATACCTCCTTCAGGGCCTTGATTTTCACAGCAGCCGATTACACTCTAGCTAAGGACAAAACCATTCCTCCCTCAGACCCAAAGCGAGCACCTGAGACCTGGAGCATTTAATATACACTCCAGATCTCTCACCTCCTCCAGCCACAATCTCCTATCCCACGGGAACAAGCACACAACTTCATCCAAGCTATCTCAGACACCAGCCTGGCTTCTGTACTGCTTGCTGCAGTCATACAGTCATCAAGTCACAGAATGGGCCTTAAATGGAAGGGGCCTTAAAGCTCATCCAGTTCCAAACCCTTGTCACGGGCAGGGACACTTTCCACTGGAGAAGGTTGCTCCCAGTCCAACCTGGCCGAGGCAAGTAAATAAATGAACAGCAGAAACAGGGACTAGAAAATGTCTTGCTCAATCCCAAATCAAAGCTCAGCTGCAGACATGATTTAAGAAGTCCAGTAACACCTCCAGTATATCAGCAATGTTGATCTACACAGGCAACTTGAGTCTTGTCCGCTCTGTGACACTCATGTCTGATGTCTCTTAAATCTGAGTTCCTTCCAGTCAGACAGCAGGGCTTACTGCTGAGGATGAACTTTCAGTTAACAGCAACACCTGAGACTTGGAATTAGAAAACAGCACTACAATTAATCTATGCAGTAATTTCCATGTTTGGTTTTTGGAACTTGGTAGGTGCAAAGCATGAAGCCTGTACATCCATTCTTGAAACAAAAGACACACATTTCTGCTCTCCAGCACAATGGCACATTGTGAGTCACTGTGAGTGCTCATCTGCTGCCTGCTTAAGCTGTTGTCATTCACGCAGAACCACTCCACAGGCTGTCTCACAGGGCACCACAAACTCAAATTGAAGTAGCTCACAAGTCCATTCCCAGCAAGCTTCCCTGATTAAACAGACAGCCCTATTATCACCTCACTCCCTATTAACTTGCACCAACTGTACAAACAATGGTCCCACACAATTCTGCAGCACAGGGAGACAGCAGCAGGATGCCCCACAAAGGACCAGGCCCATCCCAAAGCCTGGCAGGCAAAGCAATTCCAAGAGTCCTTTTAAATATTAATATCATTTAAGTTAAAGATCTCCACTCTGTGACGTTTAGATCAGTGGGGATGGTGGGTTAGCTGCCTGTTCCTTGCAAAGCTCATTTCGTTTCATGCTTTTCAATTGACTAGTTTCAGCAAGAGCTGCATTATACTACCAGTGATGTGTTAAATGGGAATTCCACATCCTTCCATCAGCTAGAAAGAGACAAAAGGCAGTGGGGCTCTGCACAAGACACAAGCAGACATCCTAAAGCACTGGGCTGGCCAGGGGATGCAGCACATACTTCTGTCTCATTTCTTCCACAGAGGAGCTCCTCCAGCCCACATCCCTTTCTCCAACAGGTTTAAAAGTGACAAAACCCTCTCTCCATCGACAACTCAATAGCCAGGGCAGGACCGCAGGAGCAAAGGGATCATTTAAACACATGGAGGGGGGAAAGCGAGCCTGGGATTCTCCTGCCAGCAGCAGAACACAACATGGCAACTTGTCAAACCACATGGCCTTAAGCAGTGCCGAATTGGAGGAGCCTGGCCCAGCAGCCCCTGCCTTCTCCAGGCAGCTCCGGAGGCTTTGGGCCACAGACAAGCAGCCTGGGGAAGCCAGAACCAAGGTGAGCACTGGATGCACCAGTGCCATTCCCCAATGCTGTTCTGGCTGGGGACACGGAATCAGACTCTACAACTCAAAGAGACTTGTAAAGCAGGTATGTTTATTACGGCACCAGGTGGAAGGGGGATCGCTCCTCCTAACTTGCACACTGAGGGGTTAAGCAAGCAGATATTTATTACACACAAACATGCATATTCATTAGGTTCCCGAGAGTTCGGCAGGGATAAAACAATTAGTTTATGTACTCATTATCGTAAGTCTGCCCCCCCTTTTGGCACTTGCTCACTGGCTTCTGATGGACGTGGGCAGGGGTCTGCAAGATAAAGTAAGCAGGCTTCCTCAGGGTGCACTTTTCACCTTTGGCACAGCTGGACGCCCCAGGAATCACAAATGAGCTGAAACCGGCCGTATCTGCAAGTTTCTGATAGCTGGTAGAGATTTAAAACAGTGGGGCCTTCGTCCACAAAATTTATTGCCTCCCAAGCTAGCAGATGTTAGCGAGTCACTGTCTCCAAACTAACTGATAATTAGAAGGATGCTCACTCATTAGAAGGATGGAAAGAAGCAATTCACTCTTGTTAGTAAGACTACTAAATTCTATTATCACACCACAGACTTACAACACAAACATTGTTCTCTATCTTAGACTTAAGTTAAAAGTATCTTAACCCTATGTTTTCCAGGCACTTGCTTTCCTTATATCAGTATAAGTTTAGAAATGTTTGCAGCATGAGGATCACAGAGAAGCCAGATAATTCTTTCTTGAGGCCTGAGAGGAGAGTTCAGCAGCACTTGCTCCAGGTCTCAGGAAGGCATGTTCTGGGGGCAAGCTGCTTCCAGTCTCTAGAAGAAGGGGGACAAGGACAGTTCCCAAATGATGGAGCCCCCATGGCCTGCAGGGACGTTCCCCACAGCATTGCCGGTCCCTGCCTCTTCCGCTTCCCTCCTGCCCCAGCACTCAAGTGGTGACGCTTCCAGACCCCAAAAGCAGTGGAAACCGAGGCTGGAATTAAAGATCGTCCTGAAGGATCACAGAGCAACCGAGCAGGCAGCTCCATTGGAAAGGCAGCTTCAACAGCAGAGACAGGATGACTCCGCGCACACCCTACACTTAGCGATAGAGCGCTCAGGAAATAAATGCTATCTGGGTGAAAGAGAACTGGACAAGGCTGGCAGAGTTCAAACGGAATGGGACCACGGGGGCTCTGAACATTTGCCATGCTAACAATAACTGGTAGCACTTGCTCTGCCTTATAGGAGGCCCAGGAATGGGAGTTGACAAAACCCTAAAGAACTGGAGGCCACACCTTTAAACCTCACTTATTGCACAGAAACAGACTTGTTCGACCTACCCTTGCCATCAGGTGTGTTTTCCCTGAAAGCTGAGTTGGTGCTCGTGGCCCCAGGCTGCAGGCCCGGGCACGGCACACTCTGAGCACCAACCAGGCTCTACAGCCTTCCTATATACCTCTCTCTATTGTTGGGTAAGCAAGCATCACCCAGACGGTGGGGTCGCCCAAACACTCAGTAGCTGCAAGCACACAACGACAGGCAGGAGCCAGGCCAGCAAGGGCTCATCTGGATGGCACTTTTCAAAAGAACTGAACACGTAAGTGCCTCTGTACTTCAGTAATTAAAGGTAAGGGTTGTGCATCAATTTCTGCTGCTTCAAACACCAGTGCTGCCAGACAAGAGCAGCCAGAGTCGCCCCTGAAGCAATACCACCTTTTCACAGCCCAGTTAGCACAGGCTCCGGAGCTCAAGAAACAGGCTCCTCTGTGAATGAAAGCTACCGGTGAAGCCACTCCACAACCTTAAACCGTTTAAGAACTAAGTCCTGTGTGCAGGGGGGTAAATTATGACATAAGTAAAAGGCTGAAAAAAGCTGGTTGTTGTAGAGCTAAAGCAGGGCTGTGGAACAGGACCTGCTCCCAAGGCCAGGCTGTCTTATGTCCGAGATAAAAACCTGCTCTTGATGTTCCTACAAGAGCTCACTCCCCACCTTTGCAGCTGAGGCTGCTCTGCTGATGGCCCAGGCTTTATTAGTATTTCACCTTATAGTCCCTTCTTCTGTGTCCTTCTCACACCCCAGGCACCAAGCCCTGTCCCAGCACAGCTCCACACTCCAGCAGCACCACTTCTGGGCCAAAGCAGAACCCCAAAGGGTTTCTCTGTTACACTCAGTTTACAATGCAGCTATCAGCCTAGTTAAACTGCAGCAGGCTTTTTACTGATGTTTTGGAAATCACCAAGGAGCACCTGTAGACAGCAACACCAACCACCAGTGACCCTCCCAACAGACACTGATCACCCCTGAGCTCATCACTCCTGCTACACAACTCATCACAGGTTACACTCAGTAG
>JBCJKH010134800.1:0-12523 GCA_039877255.1 Loriculus beryllinus
CATATAACCATCACGTGTAAGCTAAAGCAAAACTTATCTCCAACTAGTTGTTTCCAAGTGATGAAGGAAACTAGATGCTCAGATATCCAACAAGAGACAGCTAAGGTTCAATGGGGATTTAGACCAAAAGAGGAGACACAGCACAACCCCCTTCCTGCTGTGGAAAAAAAAGGGAGTTTTGCTTGTGGCATGAATAGAGCAGAGCAGACTTTTGATTCATCAGTGGTTTAACTCTTGCCTGTGTTCTCCTTCCACTTGTGAATAGTGATAGACAGAAAGAAATTGTTGCTCTGAGAAACAGTTGTGTTTCTGTCCCCCATTTAAAAAAAAAAAATACACTTACATAATGAGCTTTTTTCATTTAGTGAACTGGTAGACCACATCACTGTATGTGCATTGCATATATATATACATAGATATATATAATTCCAATATATTTCCTAACTAATAATTTCTTTAAAAAAGTCTCATGTTTCCTCCATGCAGCTTATAATGAAACACCATGACCCCAAATCCCATGGGTTTTTTTTCACTTTAGCAGCATATTACTCTATTTCCAGGGGACATACATATGAGTTACAAGGTTTGATTGTCCAATAATAGTTGTTCAGGGATTTGCAGCCCTTGATATCTCTTTGTTGCAAAGGTATCTGCCAAACACGTGAGATTTTCTTTCAGAAAAAACCAATTATCCACGCACAGTGAAATCTTGGGTTATTGTTATTGTGGAACTTGTCCAACCTTTTGGCAGGGCTGCTCTGGAGACCCGTATAATCGCTCACTGAAAGCCTCTTGATGGTTGGAACCCTCTAAATATCAAAGTCAAAAGCTATCCCACCTAAAGAAATACAATTCTGTCCCCTTTCATGATGTCTTTGACCTTGAGAAAAATAATTGTGCAGGTTAAAACGTCTCTTGATGATCTGTTGAGCAGTAAAATTGCATACTCACAGTTGTGACAACCTTCCACTGGGCTGGTATTTGTGACCTGCCCACTGCCTGATTGACACTGTTAGTTTTGAAGGTTGCAAAAAGAAAGATTGACTTAAATTCTCTGCATTGCTCTCAGATTGAGAGGAATAATACCACTTTTTTATTTGAAGATGGATCAGTGGAAATCGTTTTTAAATATTACTGATTATTCACAAGCTGAAAACAATTGCTAATTCCTTGCAGCAGTGGAATTTTCTTATTTAAAATGAACATCATTGTTTAGAAATAACTCCCAAATTACCATCTCACTTGCTTCCCACAAAAGGTAGTAAATGTGATCAGTGTGCTCATATAGGGAATCAAATGATAGAAAATCAGTCTGTAACAAAGAGACTGACTAATAGGAATTTGGAAGGGAATGAAGAGATGCACTGGGCAAGCCTGCTTTCTTGACTTGCTTTTAGGCTGTGCAGAAAGTATCTCAGCTGGTCTGGAGGATTGATGTGCAGAGATTTATAATGTGCAGCCATAGACTGCTGGGCATCCCAACCTAAGAGAGGTTATCGTATCTGAGATGAACTGAAATTCATTTTAGTTTCTGCAGTAAAAAATAAACCAGCAGAAGCATGAAAGATCATCCTTGAACAAGGACATGTGGGTGTATAGAGGTGTTTAATTTCTGGGGTTAACAGGCAAACCTGTATCAATAATATTGCACACCAGCTTTTATAGCCTCCCAATTACCCAATAAAATTTCAGATAGCACAAAAGAACATGGAAGAAACGAATATTTAAAGAATCCTATTATAAACTTTCCCTGTCCCACAGGAAAAGAGAAAATCTGTAAGTGCACCAGCAGCTGTGTAAAAAGTTTTAAGGTGCCTTTCATTGTTCTCTTGTTAAGGTGAATCAAGTGCACACTGGTAAGGAGATCCTTTAGCCAACACGGAATGGAAAAGTAGAAAGAGGAGAGAGCAAAAATCACCTAGCAGGAGTCAAGATGACAAGAAAAATATTAAGAGATCACTTCCCAAAAGTGATCAAAATTATCAAAAACATTCTTTAAATCTACTGCAGCAAACAAAGAAAATAAAAGTTGAAATTTTGGTTTTGTTCTTTAAAAATAAACTGTTAAATCATTGGTTGGAGGCAGAATCAGGTGGGTAAAAGGGAATTCATACCAGTAGCTTATAAAAAATTTAGGTAATCATGTCCTAAGATGACAACAAACTGGACACTCTTTATCTTGAACAAAGCTCTACAAACAGAAGCACACAGAGGAATTCATCATTAGTTTCTGCTACAAGAACAACCTTGAGCAGTAACAATAGGATTAAGCAGTTGTGTATGATTTGATGGCAGCCTTAGGCTTCTACTACTGAAACAGCCTTAGGATTTCTACAAATTACAGAAGAGTCACAAAATCGTAGAATAGCCAAACAAAAAGCTGTTTTCAACACTGAGTAATGGTATATTAGTTGGTGTTTAAGAGATAGTTTTACAAGCAAAAAATAATTTTATGCAAAAAAAAAAAAAGTGAGAAAAAGAATTAAACTGAAGAACAGTAACAAGAGCATTACTTACATAGCCCCAAACCCACTGTGTTTCCAGGAGTTACATGCTAGTTCAGATGCGAAGTCATGAAATATCAAGGGTAGATTGCCTATTAGAAAGCAAAGAACAGCAGCCTTCCTCTTCTGAAAAGTAAAAATGAAAATGTCATTTTGAATAGGGGAAAATACAGACAATTTCAGTAAATGCAGCTGGCTGGTAAAAAGGCCCAGAACCTGTTTTGAGCTTATTAATGTCAATGGCAGGTTTTTGAATCTGACAGCAAGTAAAGACACTGCTTCTGATGTAAGGGTCTGTCCCTTGGACAGTGTAAAATTTTACAGTGATGCCATAGGGTGACTTTCAAAGCTGTTTTTTTCCAGACGGGACTATAAAGGATTTTCTGGTAGTACCAGTCTCAAGTACAAGGTTAGCAAGAAAGTAATGCACACAGTGTTTGGTCCTTTCTCTTGCCTGAGTCAATTCTATGTAAATTAAATTGGACTCCTATGCTCTTCTCATCTCTTCTCACAGCCTTTCATCAAACCATTATTTAAAATAAGTATTTCCTTCCTTCATCCCTTGCTAATGTTCATCAGCATTAGCTGAAGTTCTCAGCCCAAGCTGAGAGTCAGCTAAGAGAAAGAAAACCGTAGGTAGGATCCCAAGGCTGCCCATTTACTCTGAACGTGATGCTTTATTTCAGCAGCTCTGCTCGATCCCATTCTTTCAAACCTTTACATTTCTTGCCAGCTCAGAGGCTTCAATTTCAGCATTTTCTTTATGGCAACTCCTAATTGTGGCAAGCCAAAAGTACATATTTTTCAACATAGATGAACCCCCTTAACTTGTATCTGAGAACATGACTAATATGTGAGTGAGCAATACATTTTACTACTAACATGTGGACAAACAAGGCAGCCAAGTCAATAAATTACATGAGATAGGCTTCTCTCAGAGGACGAGAAGGAAGTAAATGAATAAAAGTACATATGTTAGGCGAGGCTAACAAGACATCTGTGGAAGGGAGGGAAAGAATAAATCTTTTCCTTGTTCTCAGTGGACCTGCATCAATCTTACTTCAATTAGGCTTTTCTTACCTAATGCTTTTCCCCCATGAGCAAGCAAACAAGAACTGTGGGAAGGATGGAAAAAGGAGAGTCATAGCAAAAGCAGAGTGTAAAAAAGAATTAAAAAGTCCTTTCAGGGCACACAACAGTTAAGATCTGGTGATTAAGCAAAGCACAGCTCGTCTCTGACTTTATACAGCTTACGCACTACATTTTCTCTGCTCAGAGCCAAACAGTGAAAACTAATCCTTTCCAGAGCTTTTTATCAAACAAGGATGATGAAGTGACTGTCAGGAAGAAAGAACCCTTCCATGCAGAGCCATTTTCTCTGTCGTTCACTGAGTCCTGCTGCTTTCTTAACACAGCTCTAAGCATGGCAGAGATCGGTTTCTTCCACCTTCCCACTCTATTCACTTTGGATATCTAAGAAGAACATGTTCCATTTCCACTCATGTAGTGTACAGACTGTATCTTGTGTTAAATACCAGAGAGACGGTCACTTCTTATGTTCAGGGTGCCCCTTTCGTACTTACTTATACATGTAGAAATTCCTGTGTAATGCAAATGTTCCTTCATCATGGAAGTATCTTTATGAGGTGCTGACAATTAGTGATCTGTTAATCTAATAATACAAGAGAGTATGTTTGCACCCCTATAGTAAGAGAGCCAAGAACACAAACATGCATTCCTACATGCCTTAAGTGTGTGGAAAGTGTGGGTTTAGAGGGGACCTTCAACAGCTTCAAAGAGTAACCTTCAGAGCCTCTGCTCTTTGACAGTGTCGAGGCATATTAATGATCTCTTATGAGGAAACAACACAGAAGGCAGAAACAGCAACAAAAATTATTCACAGACTTCTTACCCAAATACTGCTTACATTTGTTGAAATCATATTTTACTGCAGTTTACTACCTTTTCTTTTTCTGCTAAGAAAAAGAATCTATATCTTTATCTGTCCATCCATCAATCTATCAGCTTCTGATATAGCATCACAAATCCCTATAAGCATCATTGGATTAATACAACAGTCACACCAGGTAGGACCCACCTAGTACCTTCCTTGCCATTCTACTACTTTCTCCATCCAGTTTCTGCCCTTTGAGATAGAAGCCATTTCACACTCCGTGCTTTCACAATGCCCAGCACAATAGCAATCTATTTTGTGACCTTCAGATGGTCTTCTTTTCTCTTGTCTTTTGCTTATATAATGCATATGATTTATTAATATTAAGTCTCCCGTAACACAGAATAGCTGGTTTTGGTTTTATTTATTTATTTTGTCCTTATTCTGTGAAGTTGTCAAGTCACTTTTGGGATACTTTTTCTAAACCTGGTCCTTAGAAAGTTGACACTAGGATAGGAAATCCCTTCAGTTTAATCTTTCGGGGATAATCCCATGTTAGTATATATTATTTCTGCATTAGATGTTTGTAAAAGGAGAACATCTTTCTTTGTAGTTGTCTTCTTCATTTAGTTTTGGAAAAGATAATCCTTGGGTTATTAACTGTCTGGTCCTGTTGAGCTTGGCAGAGTTTTCTTCCCTTGTATTTCACAGCATTTTTTTCCCCTGCATATATTCCCTTGAAAGCTTTCCTCCATCTGTTCTGTATTTAAATGCTTGGATGAGGCTCTGTATCTCAGGTGATGTGGCCATTTCTACACAGGGCATTATCTGTTTTGCCTTTAAAAACGAACAAATGATTTACAGCCCAAATGCTGCTAACTCTCTCATTAGTGGTCAAACAGTGACTTTTTCCAAACGCTAGATGACAGATGGTGAAGAAAAATTTTATTTCCTCTTCTTCCAAAACTACCATTTGAGCTAGCAGGGAAAGGTGGAAAGGGGGGAGAGCTGGACACATGCTTTAGATTTTGAACATGTTTGCTTTTAATCAGCATTTAAAACCTGACCGTTTTATAGATAATAGCAAATTTTTTTCTCTATTTTGGTCAAAATTTCACTCTCTGAAATCCAATTCAAAACTGACAAGCTGTTAACTACTTTATAAAGTTCACCTGCTTTTGCCTTTAAGATGTAGTGATCTCAAAATCCAATCTGTAAGTTACTGTGAGTTTTTAATCACAAAACCCAAATTAAACTACATTGTAAAAAAAGTGTTCTTATTTATTCTTAGCAGGAAATTATGGCTACTATAATTTCCTTGTAGCAAAGTGTTCTGGTTTAGGAAGATGAGGTAAACAGCTAAAAATGTCAATGGGATGCATTTCATAGTCCAGGATTTTAGGTGTAGTCTAAAAACATTACCTAATACTAAACACTGCATCATGTAAGAGATAATTAGTAGTTATATTACATCTGTACAAATGGACATACATATATTTCTATCTCTATTAAATTATTACATTGCTGGTGATAAATGGTATCCTTTATAACATACTTTAAAAGTACTGTTTGTAGCAGACAAGAAATGCTCGGTGAAATTTAGCTCAGACTAAGCCTTGTTTGATTCTGACATGGGTGATAGTTCTGGAGGACTGAAATATGTTTCCTGTTGTTATAAATTTCACCACAACCTTTGTTTTGATGTCTGTGTTTGATTTTGAATACACGCAAGGAGTAATACACTGTGCTCAGCTGGAACCAACAACGTCTATAGAGTGACTGACAGTACAGTCTGGTTTATCTTCTCGTAAGATTTGATCCAGCTAGATGATAGGGTTAAATATGGACTTGCTCTAACTGAAATTGTTACCTGTCACAAAATCTTTAGAACCAACTTCGGAATTTTTAGTCTATATCAAAAATCCCTGTTGATGTTATTAGGAATTTTACTTGAATATATATTGAGTAATAGTTAAACACTGGAATATTTATAAATTGTCTTGACCTTGCAAGTAACTATGTATTTTATTGGGAAGCAAAGTTATTATGATGGTAACCATAATAACTATGTAATGGATTGTATAGTGGAAGACATCTTAGCATACATATCTTGCCATCACAAAAGAATTTTATGTAGATAGAAAGAAGAAAATTATATTGCTACGCTACCAGCCACAAGATTTAATGAGTACCTGAAATTCCCTGGAGAGATGAGAACCAAGAGTGAATAGATTATTCATCTGCCTTTTCTGATATATTTGCTGAGTTGTTTTGTTCTAAGAACAAGGAAAATATTTGCCTTATAGCTAGTGTTGGAGATTTTAGTGTACGTTCTCATTTTTATAGCAAAACTTCATTTTCTCTTCAAATGCATCCACCTTTTGCATATTCTCGACAGATGTCCCTAAGGAGTAGTGAAAACATTCTGTCTCATTTTTGAGCAAATCACAACAATATCTTCTGTTCACTTCTGTTCCAAAACCTTTCATTGGTGGAATCCGAATCTCTTCTTGCTACCTTGATGGAAAAGGACAGGAAAAGATTTTAAATTTGTGTAAGTAATTTAAGTAACAGCAGCAATTTTTCATCTATCTATCTCAGCTGTGTTAGCCAAATTTCATACTAATGCTCCTCCAAATACTTGTATTCTCCTCTGCATATTCAGTTGATGCTAGCAGATGCTTAGCCTGCATGTCAGCCCTCCAGGGATGGAGCCATAAATGTCTTTCTGAAAACTGCATAGAGCACCATTCCCCTCGCAGCAAAACTTAATGACTTCACATAGGAATCCAAAACCAAATGAGGCCTCTTGCTAAGAGGAAATCAAGTTCTAGTTTACTTTCTTATCCTTGCTTGAACTCAGCCTTCTCCAACCACTGCAAGGCTTTCTCTCTTTAAAATTAATATATTCTGTGGAAGGTGCTTGTAGCATCTTACTGACAGGGATGAAAGGCAACAGAGTAAAACCAATCTCCAAAACATCTTTTTTTAAAAAAAAAAAAAAAAAATACATTTTTTTTAATCACCTTGTATAGATAGATCTGTGATCAAAAAGGGGATGATTTTCCATTAAACTAAAGGCAGACAAAAATAGAAAGATTGAACAGAGTAAGTCCAACCTATGTGAAACAAATGGCGTGGATGGTCTATGTACTAAATTGGAGAGTGACATTTATAGCAGTTAGCATATGATTGTGTAAGACTCGTGAAGTGTTTCACATCTTTGTGAAGTGTTTTTACATCTTTACATTTACAGATGGGGGAATAGCTTAAAATATGCTAGAAAGCAGAGGGTAAATGAAAGGTTTATGAGTTGGTTTTCTAGGTTTGGCTTTTTATTTGGTTTGGGCTTTTTTTGTTGTTGTTGTTGTTGTTGGTTGGTTGGTTTGCTCTGTTTTCTTGAAAACTCGGTTTTAGTGCTAATCCTGTGCTTTGTGGGAACCTAATTCATGATTTCTGTGTGACTTGGTTTGGCAGGACTCAATGTTTGTCACCAGTGCAGTGTTGCTGGGAATACTGCTAACAGTACCCCGAGTGGTAAAACAAAGATGATATGTTCTGAAGGCTGAAAATTTACTAAGGAAAACGTAAATTTAATTCAGGAAAGCATAAGAATGTATTTTTCGACTCATTTTGATGACATAGGCAAATATGAAACTATGGGGAAAAAAAGTTTTGTTTGTATTGTCAGATAACTGTTAATAAAAGAAAATCAAATTATAATTACCAGACCCTCATGTGATGTAATTCACTTCCCCACCATTGATTTAAGCAAGTATTAAATTGACTTACAGGCAGCTATGTTAACTTCTATCCCCAAGAGGTTTGGTTCTGACCATGGAAGAACTTGATTTCTTAAAGTCTTTAGATTTATTGTTCCCATGGTGCATAGAAAGGCTGATCGTATCTCAGCAAAGTGCAGTCTGCCAAAGAAATGAAAAAACCCTAAGGCCCTCTCCATATGGCCTCAGTTTAGATCATTCTTTGTGTGTGTGGACACGTATGGATATAGAATTAATTTTAAATACATACATACATACACATACATACATATAAATGTGTACATAAAGAAAATTATATAAACAAAATATAAAATTATATATATATAAAGCCATTCAAATAAAAATAAAAATTCATTATGATGACTTGATCACATACCTTGTCTTTGCTCAATCACGTGCATCCATTCAGTCTTCATGCTGGCTTACCCCTGAAGTAACAAGGTCTATAATCAGAAGGAAATTAACTTCTCTAAACCTCAAAGTAAAGTCGTACCGTTACAGCAGATACTTGTAACTGTAGAGCAATAGGTCAGAACTGCAGTGCATCGCAATGCTGTGACCGACAAGTGAGGTCAGGTTTTGCTCTCTGTTATTGTGTAGTTGCTTTGAAAGAAAACACCTTGTTTTCTGTATTGATAAGAATACCATGTTACCAAATGGCAGCACTAGGAAAGAGGAGAAATTAAATCACTAGTCTTCATGGTTTTATGTAGCCAGTCCCTCCTCAAAAAGTGTTTGCCCTGAAGACTTCCAGTATTTCCCTTTGTGTGTTCCACCCAACACATGCAGAACTAATAAATATTCTTATGCACCTTTTAATAATCCTTATAAAATTACACAGATTGTTGCAATTGAGTAGCATACAAAATGCATGAAAACATAACAGCATTTTCCGTATATCCTCAGTATAAAGAAAGATAAACACGCAGGCTCATTCACACTGCTCTCTAGCACTGCGTGCTCTGCTTACTTGCTAAAGAGAAGTTGTGTCTACAGAACTGTTAAAGGAAATGAAAATAAGAATCTCAGAATTTTCTGTAATTGCTTTTATGGAACATAGCTATTCAAGAAGGGATTTTGTGCAGCTATCAAAGGTGGTGTAACAACAAAAAATACAGCCTTCTTGTAAATCCTCTATGCTCCCTAAGGAGACCTCAGGAAACAGGCTATTGCAATGCAAATTTACATGGTTCCCTGAAGAGATTTAGCTTTTCAACAGTTTACACTCCAGTAAAATTAATTTTGACGGCCCCTGTATGCTCAAAAGTTTAATATTTAGATTTCATATCAATTACCACATGAAATTCCTCCTGGGTCACTACACTGTGAGTTACTATGGCTGTACTTACTTTGTAGGTGTCTTCATCCTGGATGTAAATAAGAAGCTTGAAGCACATTGATCTCTCCAAAGCAACTGAAATGTAAAGAAATAGCCAACAAATAGTCAGTTAAAGATTTTGCTGTCAAATACTAGAAGCATGGAAGAAACACATAACCCCCTCCTCCGTTCTACATCATGAGATAAAAATACAATTTTAATTCACATAATAAAACTTGTACCTAACACTGTTGGATGTGACTAGTAAGACTCATTTACAATAAAACAGGTGAACCACTGCTGCAGTCATGTTTGCAAGTATTTACTAAATTCATGCTTTTTGTTAATGGTAGGTATTTGGACAGCTGTTAGTACTTTTAGAGTTACTCATAATTTGTAAAAATCTGATCACCTGGTGCTAGGAGTGAGCTGCTAATTCCCGTCTGATTAAAAATGTTCATCTTCTCAGAAACCATGGAAGTTTGCAGTCCAGGTTCTGGTAAGTTTTCTGTTTCCTTATTCATCTAGATGCATACACATCTATTAAACATTTACAGAGGATACCTCTTAAAACAATGAAATATAAATGAGTCATTTGGTGGAGGCAGTGCATTTTCCTGCCAAGTTTTACCCAGACGGCTGTTTGGGGGGGTTATGCAGGGATAATCTAATGAATCTGGCACACGGGAATCAATATGAGAATAATTAATTTAATTTCTTCTTTTTTAAAATGACAGATTGATGATGGATTATGAAAAAATATTAAGCATTATTGTTTTATCTCAAAAATAACTGGTCCATAGCCATTCCCTATCTGACACAGGGATCTTTCTACAGAAAAGTTACAAAGGCTTCTGGAGGAAAATACTTAAGCTATTTAAGAGAACAGATGTTTACAGTTCTTCAATGTATGTATTTTAAAGTGGAAACATGTCAATGAGTCAGTGCTTCATTGTCTATAAAGAATTCACACATAGAAGTAGCATTTCCTTATTTAATCAATTTCCTAATTTAATACTGGAGTATGGTGGTCAAAGAAGAGCATTCTGGCAGAAAGGGAACCACACAACAGAGCAAGTGCAAAGTGGTAATAGCAGGGGAGCAGGCTTCTTTATCTGATCACCTTCAGCACTTTGGGAGGAGCTACCAACAAATGACAGCTATCACCAGTAATAATCATGGTATCAATGGTAACAGTCATGGTATAATCAACAGTAATAATCATGACATATGGGCTACTTCCCAGGAAGAACCAAAGCGATTAAACCATAAAATTACAGAACACATCGTATTTAGTATGGTTCTTAACATTTAGTTTTATTTGACCCCATTTATGACACATCTGAAGTGCTCTACTCAGAAAAGTGCAATTATAGGATAATATTTCCATAGCCATGGGTGTTTGCTCTTACCATTTGCTGTGTCATGTTCAGGACATAAACATCATTGCTGTGTTTTCTGTTACAGGAATCAAAAGAAAATATAAGCTGTATAAAAAATGGAGAAAGTACATCTCCAGGATCACTCCGTGCTAGAAGGAAAAGCATTACAGTTTTGTTAATTGCTGTGAATGCAGCACAGTTACACTGCAGCTCTAGACAATATTCTCAGCCTCTAACATGAGTGAAGATACCCATACCCCCAAGTTTCAGTAAAAGCAGTACATAGATACGTCCTTGATTTTAATGTAGAAATCAAAGCAATAATGAGTGTTTAAGCCACTACTTGTATATACATTATCTCTTCCTTTCTCTAAAGATAGTAAGTTTTTTACATTCTTGACCGTGTATATTATCTTTCCCTTATCCTCTTTTTACATTATTCTTAACGGGAAGTATTTTTGAATGCTGTCTCTATTGCATCATGCAGAGCTTCCCTTTAGGCTTTGGCAACTCAGCTACCAATGAAAAATAGTATAAAAACCAGAATGCCTAACCTAAGGGTTACCTGGACTGTTTACGTAAGCTCAATAGCTGTTCCATTGAAATTTTATAGATAACACTGCAGTTGCAGTATGCAGATCCCTACATGAATTAAACAAGGGCTTGATTCACTTCCTAGAAATAACAGGTATACTAATCAGTTTCCTATAAGAAGTGCAAAAATCGTAAACAAAGAGTAGAAGGTGGGGGTGTTCATACTTTTTAGTAATAGGTTTGCCTCTTCTTTAAAATCTTGTGGACAACTATGGTAATTTCAATTTAGATCACTTTGGTTTTGTGAACACTTTCAATCTAAAATACACACTCAAGTAATTTCTCTTGATCAAACGCAAAATACTTTCCTTTACAGCTGCCCAGAATAATACAGGATTGGAGCTCTCCTAAGTCTTACTCTCCAAACTCCAAGGGGAAAATATTATTGCATGCTGAGAGTCAGTATGGTGATTCCAGCCAATTTATGAAAAAAAATCCACTCCTTCTACAGAAAGTATCAGTATGGACTGAGCAATAATGGAGATTTTGGAAGGTTTTGCAGGGAAGAGTTTCTGAAGAGACATCTGTGCAGTTCTTGTGTAAGCGTATGGGTAACCATGTCAAGTCACATCATTTTGTACCTAATCCAGCATCTGCAGAACTCATTTGTAGCTCTGTTTCCAAGGGTTTTCACGTTTGCAGTAGGTAAAATAGCTTTCTAAGGTGGCAGGAAGAACCTGCTCCTGTGTAGTGGTAAGGTATTACTGTAGGAAAGCAGAATGTCATCTTTCAAAGATGTAGAACTGCCTTTTGGCCATGATGTACCTAAGATTTGTTAATGCTGAATCTGAGTTTACAGTCCTGTGAGTGCCTCTACACCTCACCTGCCTAGAAATTTCTTTGCATTTCAACTGAATAGGCCAACTTTTTCCAAACACTTCTCCTCTCAACAATGAGTGACCTTTGAAAACCATCACCACTCCCAACTTACAACTCCCATACATCCCCAGGAAAAAACACCTCATTAGATGTGGCATATGAAAACAATATTATACGACATTTACTGTGTGTGGTGGATGCAAATACTTGTTAACTTTTGCCTATTACAA
>JBCJKH010138053.1:0-12396 GCA_039877255.1 Loriculus beryllinus
CCCATCCCTGGCAGTGTTCAAGGCCAGGTTGGACACAGGGGCTTGGAGCAAGCTGCTCCAGTGGAAGGGGTTCCTGTGGCACTTCCAGGCTCCTTCCCAAACCAATTCCCATCTCCCTCCACAGAACACAACCACCCCCCCTCCCCTCCTCTCCCTGTTCTTCTACGTGGCCACGGACGGTCAGGGCACGCTGGAGCCGCAGCTGGAGAACGGGACACGTTTGGCCGCGGTCAAAGGCACAACGGAGGAGCTGGGACACTTCACCCTCAGCTTCCTGCGCCCCACGGTGCCGAGCTCTCAGGACCCCAAACACGCCAGGTACGGCACTGCCGTGTCCCCCCGTGCCCTCCCCCTTGTGTCTCCATCCCTGACGGCCTCTTCCCATCCCCAGTTACAACTGGCTGGAGGTGCCGAGCCCGGGGCTGCACCGTCTGACAGAGCTGGTGAGGAGCAGCCTCAGCCCCCGCTCTGTGTTCTCGGCCCCGGGGCGGCCGCGGCGCCGGTTCTTCGCCCTGTTCCCATCCGGGGGCCTCCCCGGTGACCCCCCCCGCGGGCGGGTGCTGCTGCACCAGGTGACGCTGGAGCCACCGGCCGCGGTGGAGGTGATGTTCGAGTCGGGCAGTGCGGCCCCGTCCCCAGCGCCGCTGGCAGGAGCCACTTTCTCGGCGGCGCTGGCCCGGCACGAGGCCACCTTCCAACAGCGCTTCGAGGCCACCTTTGGGCTGGCGGGAAAAGGCTTCACGGTGCCGCAGCAGCGCTTTGCGCAGGCGGCGCTCAGCGAGGTGCTGGGCAGCATTGGGTACTTCCACGGGCACTCCCTGGTGCGGGCGGCACCCGGGGAGCGTCCGGTGCCTGGCGCTGAGGCTGCGCTTTTCACCGCTGTCCCCTCCCGCTCCTTCTTTCCCCGCGGCTTCTTGTGGGACGAAGGCTTCCACCAGCTGCTGGTGGCACGCTGGGACCCGGCGCTGAGCCGCGAGGTGCTGGCACATTGGCTGGACCTGATGAACGCCGAGGGCTGGATCCCACGGGAGCAGATCCTGGGGGAGGAGGCACGGGCCAAGGTGCCCCCCGAGTTCGTGCTACAGCACAGCGAGACGGCAAACCCCCCGACTCTGCTGCTGGCGCTGGAGCGGCTGCTGCCGGCGGCGCCGCGGCCCTTCCTGCAACGTCTCTTCCCGCGCCTGCGCGCCTGGTACGCGTGGCTGAACCGGACGCAGGCCGGGCTGGAGCCGCTGAGTTTCCGCTGGCGCGGGCGCGACACCGAGCACGAGCGCTTCCTCAACCCCAAGACGTTGGCGTCAGGGCTGGACGATTACCCCCGCGCTTCACACCCGTCCCCGCACGAGCGGCACCTGGACTTGCGCTGCTGGATGGCACTGGGTGCCCGGGTGCTGGCGGCGCTGGCCGAGCGCCTGGGTGAGCCGGTGGAGCCGTTCCATTCTGCGGCACAGGCACTCAGCGACAACGAGCTCCTGGAGCAGTTGCACTGGGCACCCGAGCTCGGCGCCTTCGCTGACTATGGCAACCACAGCGCGGCCGTGGCCTTGCGCTGGCAGCCCCCGGCACCCACGGCCCCGGGGCAGCCCCCGGCAGCGCCGCAGCTCATGCGGGAGGTGCGGGAGGCACCGCGGCTGCGGTTCGTGGACGCCCTGGGGTACGTGAGCCTGTTCCCGGTGCTGCTGCAGCTGCTGCGGCCGGACTCGCCACGCCTGCCCGCGGTGCTGTCCACCATGCGCAGTGAGAGGCAGCTCTGGTCACCCTTCGGGCTGCGCTCGCTGGCGCGGGACAGCGCCTTCTACCTGCGCCGCAACACACAGCACGACCCCCCGTACTGGCGCGGCTCCGTCTGGCTTAACATCAACTATCTTGCGCTGCAGGCACTGCACGGCTATGGCAGCACCGAGGGGCCGCAGCGGGAGCGCGCGGCAGAGCTGTACCGGGAGCTGCGCCACAACCTCATCACCAACGTGTACCGACAGCATGCGGAGAGCGGCTTCCTGTGGGAGCACTACAGTGACAGCACCGGGCGCGGGCAGGGCTGCCGACCCTTTGCCGGCTGGACTGCGCTGGTGGTACTGGCCATGGCCGAGGACTATTAGTGCTGCTGGTGCGGCTCTGCCTTGTCTCAGGTGCCAGGGGGGCTGCCGCGCCCCCCACAATAAACCTCTTCCCCCCCATGGACTGTCTGTGCTTCTCCTGGGGGTCACAACCGGCCCCTGGTGCCCCCCCAGTGCTCCCGGTACAGCCACAGTGCTGCCACAGCTCTTTAATGGTGACACAATGCTATGGACGTGACCGGCTCCCCCTCTCCCCGCCATGGGCAGCAGTTCAGGCTCAGTGGGTGCTGGGAGGGCTGATGGGGTGAGAGACCTCCCGGGCCTCCACAGGAGAGTCCAGACCCCAGGAACACTGCCCCGTGCCAGGGGGAGCCGTGGGGCAGCACCAGGGGAGGCTCAGACAGGCAGCACTGGGGAGCTGGGCCCTTCGCTGCAGGGGAGTGGGGGTGTGGGGCCGGCCTTGCCCAGCAAACGGGAACCTTCACCCTCTTCCTCCTCCTCCTGGCACCGTCCCACCTCAATGCCAGAGTCCCCAGTCAAGCGCCGGTGCCGGAAGTGCTCCCCAGTGCCGCTGGTGCCGGTGCCTTTGTCCCGTGGTGCGGCCCCTTCCTCCTCCTCACCCTCTTCGATGTCAGAGCAGGGGTGTGGGTCCACCTCACACAAATCCATGTTGGAGGCAAAGAGGCCATGGAGCCGTGGCGGCTCCCAGCTGCCCGCAGTGCCGGTGCTGCTGGTGCCGGCGTCGTCGCTGGGGGTGCCGGTGGCATCAGTACCCGGCGCCGACAGGGACGTGCTGCTAGGGGACGTGACACAGCTCGAGCTGCAGGAGCAGCTGCTGCAGTGCTCGGAGCTGAGGCTGCTGCTGCGCGGCACCAGCACCGGGCTGTACGGCGGCGGCGGGGACCCGGGGCCATGCGCGACCTCCTCGTAGGCCGGCAGCTTGAAGGAGGCCAAGAGCCCTGTGCAGGGAAGAGGGGGGGTGCTGGTCAGGGCAGGGGCCCCCGGGGTGTGGGTGCTGCTGGGACCTGTCCTGGGAGGGCACGGAACCAGACTGGGGCCCTGGGGCAGAGCTGGGGGGATGCAGGGGACTGGGGGGGATGCATGGGAGGGATGCAAGAGGGGAAGGAGGGAGGATGTGGAGTGGGATGCAGGGGGCTGGGGGGAGATGGGAGGAATATGGGGGGAGGAGAGGAGAATGTGGAGCACTGAGGGGATGCAGGAGGATGCAAGAGGCTGGGGAAGAACAAGGGGTGTGGGAGGGGTGCATGGGGAATATGGGGTTGATGTGGGGGGACACAGCAGAGATGCAGAAGGGTTGAAGAGGAGAGCTGGGGGATGATGTGGGATGGATACAGGGGGCTGGGAGGGGAACAGAAGGGGATGGAGAGGCCTGAGAAGGGCATCGGGGAGGCATTGGGGAGGACAAGGCAGGAGGACCGGGGGAAATGGGGAGGCGAGCTGCAGGAGGAGGACCCTGGGGTGCTGCGGGGCCGGTGCCCGTCACTCACTGAGGTCCATCATGGAGGCGGGGTAGCTGCAGGCCCCGTGGTAGGCGATGAGGTTGATCTCGCGCTGCCGCTGCTGCTGCTGCAGGCGCAGCTTGGCGCGGCGGTGCCGGTAGGCGCAGCAGCAGCTCAGCAGGATCAGGATGGTCCAGAGCAACCAGAACCCTGCGGGGCGGAGCGGAGCGCAGAGGGGTCAGCGCTGCCCAGGGCCCCGCAGCCCCGCTCCGGGCCCCCACTCACACCACAGCTCGTAGTAGTAGGTGCAGCAGCCGCTCTCCCCGCAGCAGTGCCCGCTCTCGCACACGTAGGGCCGGTTGTTCGCGCCCGGGCAGTGCTCCCGCGCCTGGGGGCACAGACGCGCGGTCACGGCGGGCCCCGGTCCCGGCCCCGTCCCCCCGCCGCGCCCCGCGGTACCTGCGGGTGTTGCCGGCCCAGCAGCGCGGCCCAGCCCCCCGCGCCGCCGCCGGGCCGCTCCATGGCGCTCTAAAGCCCGCCCCCGGGCCCGGCCCCGGGCCCCGCCGCCCGCTGCCCCCCGCCCGCGGCCGCCGCCGCCATCGCGCCCGCAGCCGCCACCACCCGGGCCGCAGCCTCCGCCGCCGCCATCGCGCCCGGGCCCGAGCAACCGCCCGCAGCCGCCTCGCCCTGACCAATTGGACGCCGCCTCGCCGCCTTCAGCCAATCGGCGCCGCCGCCACCGCCCTGCCTCCGCCAATCGGGAGCAGTCTGCTCCAGAGGCACGCCCAACAACAGAGACAAAGGGACTGAGCCCCGCCCCCCCGACCGGATTGGCGGCAGGGGCGGCCAACCGGCGCGGAGCCCCGCCCTAAGGGCGTGACTGACAACTAAGCGGGCCAATAGGAACGCAGCACCGCGACTCCCCACGGGCCCGCTTTCTTGGTGGTTGTTCGTGAGAGGCCTACCAATGCGCGGAGCAGGTTCGTGATTGGTGCAGCACCCAACCAATCAGCACCGCCGATCTCTGCCTGGCGCGACCCCAGCCAATGGGAGTTGCCACAGGGATCTTTCCGGTGCCCCGCCCGGAAGGGCTGTACCATAACGCGCCGGGGGCGGAGGCAGAGGGTAGCGGGCGGTACCACTGCGCGGGAGCAGGGGAGGCCGGACTGTCCCACCGCGCTCCCGGTGGGAGGGCCGCGCTGTCCCACTGCGCTCCGGCTGGGGGGGCGGGCTGCCCCGTTACGGATAGGGGGGAAAGTCGGGTGCCCCCGAGCGCTCCGGTAAGGAGGGGGATCCATCCATGCCCCCATCCCGGTGGATCCACACGCGGCTCCTTCACCAGTAACCTTTAATGAGCTCCGCGGGACCCGCCCCGGGACCCCCACCCCCCACCCCATTGCCCCCCATGTCCATGGCGGAGGCGCCGGTGCCCCCATCGCCGCCGGCACCGGGCTAAGCCGCGGCGTCCATGAGCTGGAGATTGCGGCGGTAGCAGGCAAGGCTGCAGAGCGGCCGCCCGGAGCGCGAGCACGAGTACCGCTTCACATTGCCACAGCCCGCGATGCTGCAGAGCACCGGGAGCGGCGGCACGGCCAGCACCGACGCCGGCAGCAGCGGCAAAGCCATCCCCGCTGGGAAGGACACCGTGATGCGGTCGGCGGCGTTGCGGTAGTGCACGACGGGGCACGGCGCCGGCCGGGCCCGGCGCTCCCGCAGCGTCTTCACCTTGGCCTTGCTGGTCTTGGTGAGGCGCTCGATGGTTTGGTTCTTGTTCTCCTCTGCCTTCTTGGCCGCCTGCAGGCGCCGCTTCCGCGCCCGCTCCTCCCGCTTCACCAGCATCTCCTCTGTCAGCTCCTTCGCCTTGTAGCCCATGGGCAGCTCCAGCAGCGGCTGGCTCTGCTGCTTGTGCAGGAGCGCTTTCTGTGGGGCAGGAGGGCACCGTCATCGCCCGGCCCCACACCCCCTTCTGGGGCTCCACATCTCACCCCAGTGCCCAGCCCGGCGGTGGTGTCACCAGCCCCACGGCCACCCTGAGCCCCTCAGTAGGTACCTGCCGAGCCGTCAGCAGGGACTCGTCCACCTCCTTCTTGAGCTCCCCGTTGTCGTCCAGCTCACCCTTCTCCAGGGCATCGAGCCAGCGCTCCTCCTCCTCCTCATCCTCTTCGCGTGCCGGGAAGCAGCTCTCAGGGTCCAGCTCAGGCAGGGGCGAGGGCTCCAGGTTGCTGTCCTCATCTGTACCGGGATGTGGTCACCAGGGAGGGGGGGGGGAGGTCACCCCATTTCGGCTCCCAAAGCCACCGTGGGCAGCAGGACCAGTACAGGGGGCACCCAGCACCTTCCCCGCATCAAACACACCCAAACCCCCCATCCCCCGTGTCCCTCCCCTGCTCACCCAGCCAGGCCCGGTACTGCTCGATGGGCACCCCCTCCGCAGGCTCCTCGTCCTCATCCACCACCATCAGCGGCGAGGGCGAGCGCGGCGCCTCGGGCACCACCGTGAACGTGGGGACGCTGCCGGGAGGAGGGGGGACGGACACGGTGAGGCCGGGCCAGGGCCGCGGGGTGGGAGCAGCACCCGGCAGGGCCCCCCCTCACCTCTTGGTGCCCAGGATCTGCCCCCCCAGCTTGATCTTGAGCTTGAGCTGCGGCTTGGGCGGGGGCGGCGCGGGGGGGCTCGGCCCCGCCGCCTCATGGTGGTGCCTCTTCTTGTGCTTCTTCTTGTGCTTTTTGTGCTTCTTCCTATGGGAGCCGTGCCCGCCGCCCGCCTCGGCCTCCACCCCGGCGCCTGCGGGGGGCACAGGCGTCAAGCTCCGGCCAGGGACCCGCCACCGCCGGGCCGCGCCGCCCCCCGGCCCTCACCGTGCCCGCCGGCCTCCATCCTGCCCCGCCGCCAGGCCTTGCTCATCCGGCGCTGCCGCTGCCGCTGTCCCGCGGATGGGGGAACCGATTGCGGACGGACCACTTCCGCCCGCACATGGAACACGGGAGGCGCTGGAACCTCCATCTTTGAAGTGGGCAAGTGGGCAAAGGGGAGCTCTGCCCGGACGGAAACAGGGTCCATGGAACAAAGGGCCCGGGCGGTGCTCCTGCAGAGACGCGCGTGTGTGCGTGTGCAAGCGCGCGCCCGGGCGGGACACACCGTGCACGAACAGAGCCCCGCGACAGCTCAATGACGGCTCCTTGCACACGGGTTCACACACACACGTGTGGGTCCCGTCCTGTGTGCACGCACACGCGTGTCCACACACAACACATGGGCACACAACAACACATGGACACACAACAGCACATGGATACACCACACATGGACACACAGTAACCCCCTTTGTGTCTCCGCAGCTGCGCCCGCACTGACTCGGGCCATTGTCGTGCCCGCACCACCCGGTGCCAGCCTCTACGCTCCCGATGCATCCCGCTGTGTTCCGTTCACTCCAGACTCAGACCCATCGGGTGGGACCCCCGGTCCCGGCACCATGCTTTGCCATAACGAGCGCAGTGGGCTGACAGTGACCGACACCACGCAGGTACGGTACTGGCACCGCTACCGGCACGGCACCGACACCAACCCCAGCGCCAGCGGCTGCTCCTGCCCCGTCCCCCCGGCACCGGCCGCGCTCGCCCTGCCCGTCGCGCCGGCCGCCTCCGGCCCAGCCGGTGTTTCCCGCTGCACCGCCCGGTTCTCACCTGCGCCCCCGGCAGCGGCACCGAGCCAGGGCGGCGCGGAGGGGACGGGACACGGGGGTGCAGGGGAAGGGGGGGAGGGGGCACGGGGGGGAGCCCGGGGCCGGGATGGGGGGAGGCGGGAAGGGTCCAGGACCGGGATGTGCCGGGGCAGCGGGACCCTCGTGCACCGGGCACGTGGTCGGCACAGGGGCTCCCAGTGTACCTGGAGGGGTCCTGGTGCATATTGAGGGGGGTCCCCAGTGCACCCAGTACCGGCTGCACATGGTGGTGATGGGGTCCCGGTGCATGGAGGGGGTTCCGGTTCACCCGGTACCAGATGCACATGACAGGGGGGTCCCGGTCCACACGGCGGGGGCAGGCAGTGCACTTGGTGCGGTCCAGGTGCATACTTGGGGTTCCTGGTATACAATGGAGAGGTCCTGGTGCACTTGGGGGGTACTGGTGCATCTGGGAGGGTTCCAGCGCTCCCAGTACCAACTTCACGTGGTGGTGGTGGGAGGGGGGGGCCTGGTACACTTGGGGGGTCCCGGTTCATCCGGTACCAGCTGCACATGGGAGAGAGGTCCCGGTCCAACGGGGGACAGGACGGGGGAACGGGACGGGACGACAGCGCATTCGGGGGGGTCATGGTGCATACTGGGGGGTCTGCTGGGTGCACCTTGGGGGGTCCCGCTGTTCTCTGCGGGCTCCCGGTGCCCCCGGTACGAGCGGCGCAAGGAGGTGACGGCGCCCCCGGTGCATTCGTGGGTCCCGCTGCTCCCGGGGGGGTCCCGCTCTCTCCCTGTCCCGGTGCCGCGGGCGGGACCGGTGCCGGGAGGGGAGGGACGGGGGAGGGGGGGCGGTCCGGGGGCGGTCGCGCGCCGCCTTCCTGTGCGCGCGGCGGAGCTGGAGCGGCAGCGGCGGAAGGTACCGGGAGTGGGGGGGGCTGCGCGCACCGCGGCGGCGGGGGGGAGGGGGGGGCGACGGCGACGGGACCCGGATTGGGACCGGGACTGGGACCCCATGCACCCCGCGGTGCTCCGGCCCCGGCTCGGTCCCGGCCCCCCCCCCGGCCCGTCCTGAGCCCGAACCCGCACAGCGATCGCTGCACCCGTGTCCCTGCGCCCCTCATTCGGCCCCGGTCCTCCTCCCGTACCCCGAACCTTGCACAGCCCCGCACCCCGAACCCGCACCCTTTGTTCCGCCCCCTGCTCCTCGTCTTCTGCACCCCAAACCCCGCTTCCCGACCCAGCACCTTGCCCTGTCCCCATGCCCCAGCCCCAGCACCCCTTATCTCCCCTGCACCCCAAACCCTGCACCCTCTCCCGTCCCTGCACCCCAATCCCAGCGCCCCGTGTCCCCCTCTACCCTGCACCCAGTCCCATTCCCTGCAGCCTGTCTTGTCCCCGGCACCCATCCTGATTCTGCCCCCCATCTCCCACACGCTTTCTCCTGTTTCCCATCCCCTACACCCCACCTTTTGCACCCCTTATTCCCCTTTTGCACCCAACCCCAGTCCCTGCACCCATCACACGCACCTCAAACCCTGCGCCCCAACTCCTGCACCAGTTGTTGCCCCTGGACAATGGGCCTTGCATCCCATCTTGTCCCCCGCACCCCTTATCCCCCATGCATCCCAGCCCAGCACCCCATTCTGACCCTGAAACCCAACCCCTGAACCTTGATCCTGGCACCCCTCCCTGCACCCCAACCGTTATCCCCTGCACCCCAACTTCTTCACCAAATCCCATCCCTGCACCCATCCTGACCCTTGACCCCAACACAGCACCCCTTATCCCCCCTTGCACCCAAAGCCCTGCAGCTTATCCTGATGCTACACCATGAATCCAGCACTCTTTACCCCTTCCCTGCACCCTAAACCTTGTCCCACTGCCCTGCACCCCTTCTCCTACCCCCACACCCCGTAGTGTCCCCCGCACCCCAACTTCAGCACCCTTTATCCATCCCTGAGCCCCATCCAGTCCCCTGCACCCCAAACCCTGCACCCAACCCCACTCCCCATCCCTTGCACCCTGTCCTGATCATGTACCCCCACCCCAGCACCCTTTATCCCCCCCCGCACCTGAAGCCCAGAACTCCTCCTGTGCCTGCTCCCATCCTGCCCCTGCACCTCAACTCCTGCACCCCATCTGCTGACCCTGCACCCCATCCCAGCAGCCCTTATCCCATCCCTGCACCCCAAACCCTGCACCCAAACTCTGATCCCTGCACATCTTGTCCCCTGCACGCCAGGTCCTGCATCCCTTCTCCTGACCCCGCACCCTGATCCCAGCACCATTATGTCCTCCCTGCACCCCAACCCAAACCTTGACCCCGCACTCCAACCCAACACCCTTTATCCCATTCCCTGCAGCCCTTCTCCTACCCCTGCATCCAACTCCTGTCCCCATCCCAGGCACCTCTTATCCCACCTCTGCATCCCTTCTCCTATCCCTGCACCCCTATTCCTGCCCTCATCCTGACCCTGCACCCCGACCCCAGCACCCCTTATCTCCCCTCATCCCATTCCCATCCCCTTGTCCCTTCTTCCCAGCATCCCCTTTATCGTCGTCCCCCTTTATCCCCCTCCACCCCCCCCCCCCATTCCCTTCCCCCCCCGCCCCCGCTGCCCTTTCCTGCACAGTGCTCGGTTGTTCCCGGTTATTCCCGGTTGTTCCCGGGAGGAGGCGGCTTTGGAGGGGGGGGGGGGGGGTTAGGGGTGGGGTCCTGTTGCCATTCCAGAGGTGACAAAAGAGCCTTTTTCTCCCTATAGCTCCTTGTGGGGGGGGTTCCCCAAATCCCATTCCCAACAAACACGGGATCATCCCTTGGGAATTAGGGGGTGAATGTGGGATCCAACCCCCCCCAAACTAAACGGGGGGATCCCGATGGAGGGAGAGGGGAGGGGGCGACGCTTTCCGATGCGGGAGAAGCTGCAGATCCTGGAGGACCTCAACATGCTTTATATCCGGCAAATGGCCATGAGCCTCCAGGTAGGAATTTCGGGATCACTGCCTGTCGTCCCCCCCCCCCTTATCCTGCATCCCACTTTCAGGACCCCATCAGGATCCCCGGGGTCAAGAGGTCCAGGTGGGTCCTGGGGGGTCCCATGGTATGGATCTTCCCCTGCTGTCTATGGAGAGCATCCCCCCATAACACACATCCCATGGGATTGGGGGGGGTGTCTGATTCTCCGCCCCCCCCCCCCAGACTGCTGTTGGGGGGTATTGGTAGCAATTGGTGATGGGGGGTGCAGGCAGCACAAAGGGGGGTGCAGGAACAAAGTGGGATGCAGGGGGCAAAGGGGGGTGTAGGGAGGACAAGGGGGTGCAGGGGGCGCAAAGGGGGTGCAGGCAGGACAAGGGGGTTTCGGGCAGCACACGGGGTGCAGGCACAGATGGGGGTTCAGACAGCAAAGGCGGTGCAGGCAGGACAAAGGGGGCTCAGGCTGGTGCTGGTGGTGAGTTGTGGGGCTGGGGAAAGGGAGGGGGGAATTGGGGTGTTTGGGGGCACGTGGTAAATATGTGGGGTGAGGGGTCCCTGTGGGGTACAGGGTGTATCTATGGGGCACATGGCACATCTATGGGGCACAGGGTATATCCGTGGGGCGTGTTGTTCCGCCGTGGGATGCATGATGTGTTTGTGGGGCACATGGCTCCCCTGTGGAGTACTTGTGGGGTGCGTGGGACATCCGTGGGGCATCTGTGAGGTATCTGTGGGGTGTGTGGATCCCCCGCGGGGTGCATGATGTGCCTGTAGGGCATGTGGATACCCATCCCAGGCACATGGTCGCCTCGTGGGGTACACGCCATATCTGTGGGGCACGTGGTTCCTCTGTGGGGCACAGGATGCATCTATGGGGCTTGCAGCACAGCCGTGGTGTACGTGGTGTCTCTGGGGAGATGACTCCGCTGTGGGGCATGTGCTGTATCCGTGGGGCACGTGGCACATCAGTAGGGCCATCGCGTCTCTGTGGGGTGCATGGCCCATCCATGGGGCACCCGCTGCCCCATCCCAGTGTCCCCCATCCATCCCAGTATCCCACCCCGGTGCCCATTCCACTGTTCTGTGCGAGTTCCGGCGCCATCCTTGTCCTGTCTCGGTGCCCACTCTCCCTGTCTCTGTCCCGATGTCCCGCAGGATGTGGATGCGCAGTGGTCCCTGTCCTATCCCCGTCTCTATCCTTGTTTCTGTCCCATGCCTGTCGCTATCCCTGTCCAGCAGGACGCAGAGTTGCAGCGGTACCCGTCTCTATCCCGGTCTCTATCTCTGTCTCTAACCCTGTCTCTAACCCTGTCTCTCTCCCGGTCTCTCTCCCGGTCTCTATCTCTCTTCCTGTACCTGTTTCTGTCTCTTCCCTGTCCCTATCCCGGTCTCTATCCCGCAGGATGTGGAGTCGCGGCGGCGGCTGGAACTGAAGCTGCGGCTGCGGGAAGAGGGGGGTCCCTGTCTCTATCCCATTCCCGGGCTCTCCCGGGCTCTGTCCGTCTCTCTGCCGTTCCCGGTCTCTGTTGGTCTCCTCCCCGCTCTCTCCCGGTCTCTCTGGGTCTGTCCCGCAGGACGCGGAGTCGCGGCGGCGGCTGGAGCGGGAGCTGCGGCTGCGGGACGGGGCGCGGCGGCTGCTGGGCGCCTGCAGCCGGCCCGAGCAGGCGCTGGGCGCGGCCAAGAGCCTCCTGCTGAGCTCCAGCCGCGTCCTGGCGCTCAGCGCCGAGCTCCAGCGCAGGAAACAGGCGCAGCTGCGGCCCGCGTGAGGCCCGCGGGAATGGGGGCAGCGGGAACGTGAGGGGGACAGCGGGAATGGGATGGGATGGGGGCAGCGGGGATCGGGGCAGCGGGAATGGGAACGGGATGGGGTGGGGACAGCGGGAATGGCAGCAGCGGGAGTGGGACTGGGATGGGGTGGGGACAGCGGGAATGGGGTCAGCGGGGTGGGATAGATATGAGAAGGAATAGGATAGGGACACACACACCAGGATGTGGGAGACGGGGATATGGGAACCAGGATGGGGGGACCAAGACATAGGGGGGAATGGGATAGGGACACACACACCAGGATGAGTGGGGCAGGAATAATGGGGGAAATGGGATGTAAGAGGGACTGAGGTGTGAGGACTGGGATGGAGGGATACACACTGGGATGGGTGGGGACAGCGGGAATGGGGTCAGCGGGGTGGGATAGATATGAGAAGGAATAGGATAGGGACACACACACCAGG
>JBCJKH010138743.1:0-92578 GCA_039877255.1 Loriculus beryllinus
TCCCTGTTGGGGAGCATGAGGTCAAAAAATATTTTCTTTTTAGTTTTGTTTTTACTTACTTAAAAAAATAATTAATTAAAAAAAAAAAAAAAAAAAAAAAACAAAACCAAGCAAACAAACAAACAAAAAAAAAAGCAACGAAAAACCACAGCTCCAAGGGCTCCAGGTTTATTGCTCCCAACGGGCCCCCAATCCCATGGGATCCTCCCTCAATCCCGGAGCCACGTTCCTGGCTCCAGTGCCTTCAGATGACCTCCATTTGATTCCGCACCTTCTCCAGACCACGAGCACCCCACATACGGCTGCGAGCCCCAGCATAGCCCCCACAAACCTCCAGAACCCGCGGGCCTTCATCCGCACCAAGCAGCAGCTCTTAAACTCAGCTCTCTTGGAGCTGGCACAGTTGATTTGCTCCACAAAGCCCGTGGGGCTGCACTCAGGAACTGTCATCTGGAAGCCAGAGCAGGGGCCGGACTCCTGTGCCACCACAAAGTCCTCCACCTGCCAGCGCGTGGTGGCCGCCACCGGGTTCACCAAAGTGCCACTCGCTCCCCGCTGCCATTGCCACTGCGAGCCTCAGGCCGCAGAGCAGGAGCCCCAGCACTGTGCAGAGCATGCAAAGGCAAAACCCGGCTGGGTCTGTTGCAGCAGCGCTACCGGAGCTACCAGAGGGACCGCAGCTGGCCCCAGACCTCAGGCAGCGCCGCCATCCTGGGGCATCTTGGAGTTCCTAGCTTATGTATTTATTTGGGCATGTGTGCGTACATGTATGTATTCATATAATACATATTTAAATGAAAATCTAGACACATACGTATACATGCCATCCCCCCTTAAAAAGCAATCTGTGGTGTGGATTCCAAGCACTAATACTGTATAAAGCAAACAATAAGCAATCTCCACAGAAATTTAACTATCCTAATGCAGAAGAAAATGAACACGTAAAAATGAGTCTGGGTGTCTGGGATAACATTTGTGTGGGTGTCTATTTTTGTCTGCCTACACAGTTACCCTATGATTAATCTGAATTACAGGGAAAAGGAAGGGAAACATAAACCCCAACAAAACATGGATAGCTTAACACTTCTGACTTTGAAAAGGGCAAGTGAACAAATTTCTTTCACTGCTGGTATTTCAACATAAATACATACAACATCCGAAATGACATATTTTACTTTGACACACCATCAGTATTTGTTAAAATAAATCAATAAACACCACCTTTGGGTGCAGCCAATTCATTCAGTTCCTCTCGGAGCTGATTAGAGTATCTGACTGAGCTGTAATAAAATGGAGAGTGCATTAATATATGATAGTTTCCTTTGTTTACATAACGCAGAACAATTACCACTTAGTCCACCAATCACATTTTTTTCATAAACAGTGAGCATTTCTACCTCTTGCTTACAATGTTGAAATGAAAAGGGCCATTAGTCATATTTTATTATTGCCCAGAGCTCTTAGTTACTGTGAAATAGAGGAGTAGTGGTGATTTAAAAATGCAACACATAGTCTAACTAATCAATTTGTTCAAAAGATCTATGATTAGCAATATCAAAGCAAAATCACAATGTCTGAACATTGTATAAATTTAATCACAGAGTATTGTACTCTCTAATACTAATGATATTCCAATAGTGTGTGCATACTGTAGACAACTTTTCTTCAACTTGAACATTATAAATATGAATTAGCTTGAGTCATAGGTATTCTACAACACCAGCACTGCCCTTTGCAAATCTGTTCAGGTCATCCTAAATTAATTTCTCACTTTTTGCATGCTGTGAAAATAAAAATATTCAAGTTCATTTTTCAAAACTGTCTTTGATTACCATCCTCCCTTTGGATATTATTGCAGGAATACCTTCCTGCAGTAGGGATGTAACTATTTTAACCATTAACTTTCCATAGAGAACATCACTATCTTTGCTTTATCCTATCCAATTCTCCTATACAAATATTATTCCACAAGGGAATCAAGCCCAAAGGGCTAAATTAATCCCTAACTGAATTGAGATCAATATAGTCACTGACTTCACTCAACTCAAAATTTAATTTTCCCTCCATTATTTATGCTTAAGATCTTCAGTGTATGCTGAACTTCTTCTCCTTATACAGACTTCACTATATTAGAAATCAGTGGCATGAATGCTATGTTGGCTGGCAGGAATCCATTAGTTTTATTATTGGTGCTGATGTTCCCACTGTGCCTTTGGATAAGTTAATGAAATTTAATTTAGGAGGATCTGTGGGTGCTAAACATACTGAAAATCCAACCACTTCTGACAGGGAACCCAACTGTGGTTTAAATCACCTAATTTCATGTAGCTAGGCCCCCTGCACTAAGAAATTTCAGGCAATACGCTTGTAGTTGCATTATCAGGATTAATCTGTTAATACAAGACAATTTGGTAAGTATTACTATCCAACAGAACCAGTTACATGTAAACCTCAGCTCAGTCTTCCTGTGGGATATTTGAAACCACAACAAGAACAAGACCTTTGTTAGCAGGCAGGCATCTGCCTGCCCTACACTTTGGAGTCTGACTAACTGTAAAAACCCCAACAACCGAACCCATTCGCATTAATATCTTCTGGAAGCATATTGTCTATCTAAACACTTTTAGGGCTTTTATTTGCATAATAAGAGTATCTCATACTCATTAACAGATTTTTATCTACAGATTACCTCTAGGATTTTCTATTCTTCATTGAAGCCAACAAACAAAGGACCTGGGTTTGTCCAAGGTCAGACACAAACTTGGGCTGAACTGCAAACTGAGATCCTGAAATGACATGCCTGTTGTCTCTCAACATTTTTCCACCATTCTGTGCTATACAACAGAATTTTTTTCTAATGTTATTTTTATTGCTTTGTTTCCTTGTGTCACAGAAGTATACTGAGCATGGGATAATGCAACAAAACATGCAGTGCACATGGGGGAACAGCATTTTTAGAAGCTGTAATTCAGAGACTATTAAAAAAAGCCTGACGCAGCTCCTCCAGGCACAGCTCTGTGCTAGCTTCAGGCATTGAGGAAGGCAGCATTCACTGCCCGAGCTGTTGTAGCCTGGAAGCAAAATCAAGGAAATTACACTCTTAAGCTCCTCTTCTTTCTAGTAGCTGTTGCCCAGACAATTTTCTGCATATGACAAAGAATAAGCCAGTGGCTTCCTTAGGCAAAGCTCTCCTGTGTGTCACACACCTAGGCCATCTTAAAATCCTCACGGTCACCCTCTGTGAAAAAGACAGTACATCGTTTTGATATGCTGGTGTGGTACTAATACCACTGTTGTGAACCTCAGATGTAATGAAGGATTGAACAAATAGCCTTTTTAAGTATCTTTGCTAGAAAATCAGTATCTCATGACACTGGTGATTGGACCACTTTTATTCCATTTAATTAAGAAATGATGAAATGTAGTTAGTGATGGATGGAACGGGCCTGGCCCCAACTCCAGTGAAGTCAAGAGAATGACTCCTTCAGATAAAATGGACTTTGAATTAGGAGTTAAGTGCCACATGGCTGTACAGACTGCTGACACAATCACTGTAATTTCAGAAAATAACTGGATCTTAAGAGACATCCTAAAGACTTCCTGTGTTTAAAAATAAATAAAAAAAAAGAAAAAAATTTTGCTCCCAAGTCTGTTTAAGCTTCTTAAATGTATCAAAAGGCATGAAAAGCTACGAAAATGAAGCTCAGAGGAGAAAAAAGAGCCAGTCAAAAGGACTGTTTTAAAGAATTAAATATTAGTAGCGGGTAATATGAAGGAGTATAATAAAGCCACAAAGTTTTAAGATGCACCTGTTCTCTGCCATTAGTTGCCATGGTTACTTCCTGCTATCTTCCATTGGAAAGAGATGCTTTGAGGGAAAAAAAGGCATTTGTGTAATCCTAATCATCACTCTTACTGTTATTATTAAGCCCTTGCGTAAGGTAAATCCAATCAGTTATTTGAAAAGCAGAGACTAGATTAAAAAGAGATTTCACTTGAAAATACAGAGCCTATAAACATGAGAGACAAAAGGTAGTGCAGTAAAATTGAAACCAACACTAAAAGAAGCTTCATGCAATTAATTATTGCTCTCCTTTATTTAAATTGCAAGCAACTTTTAGAGGTTTTGTACAAATGAAATGTACTCAGTACTTGTCTGTTTCAGGAATACATGCTTAAAAGCAGCCATAAAGTGATTATGCAGAGCATAGCAAAGGCTACTCCGATAAAAACATGATCTAATATGGGACACTAAAGATTGACAAAAGAGCACCTGGACAAAAACCAGACATTCTACTTACATCATTTCAGGTATGTTTGATCATTTCCATTGAAGTTTAAAACACATGTATTGATTTTTCTCTTATAGTATGCTTTATGAACAATAATGTAAAAGCTAAACTGCACATACATGCAGTTTGAATAGAAATACATAGAGCTGAGACATGTATTCATTATTTGACACAGATTCTAACATCATTTGGTATTATGCTTTGTACCATCTTCATATGCAAGTCTGAAATTCATGAATCCTTGTCCAGTGCAGCATTATGGGCTAGAGATTCAAGGCACACTGGGTGACATATGGCTGATAGTTTCAGAATGCATTGCATATTGGGAATACTTGCTCCTACCATTACGACTGTATTCACCACCCTCTTGAATAAACTTATCTGGCTGTTAGACATTGTGCCTCACTGAAACTATATGGATTAAATAAATCCTCCCACTCCCCTATTTTTTTCTTCACACCCACCCTTCATCTCTTACTTCTAACATTCTTCCCACCCTCTAGTACACTGTTGACAATACTTACAGACAAGAGATGGGCCAAGTACATTAGGTCCATTAACTAATCCTTCTCCTAACATTCAGGTAGTTGTCCAAGGAAGTTGTGAATGCTCCATCCCTGGCAGTGTTCAAGCCCAGGTTGAACAAAGCCTTGGGTGGCACGGTTTAGTGTAAGGTGCTCCTGCTTATGGCAGGAGGGGTGGAACTAGATGATCTTAAGGTCTTTTCCAACCCTAACTATTCTATGATTCTATGATTCAATGTTACCTGTGAGGAAATGTGAGGAAATATGAAAGGAATAAATACAGGAAATATGTTCCTGTGACTCTTTAGAAGAAATCATAGCTAAAGAAGGAGCTGAAATGTTTCTCACCAAATACATAAAATTCTGGTGTCATACCAAAGGATGAGTAGGGGAAACAAAGGCCAAAAAGCTAAGTTTGATACTGACAAGTCAAGATTTGGCAGGTGTGAATGGTATGGGAAAAACGTATATATATATATATATATATATATATATTTTTTTTTTTAATTGAAATTTCATACCAAGAGGAGCTATGTTTTCCAATCTTTGCCATGACAGAAAAGTTTATAAGGCCCCCCCAAAAAAGTTCATACGGACAAATATAATGGAATTACACTAAAAATTCTAATTTATTATGAAAAATTAACACTCAACTATCTTTAGTAGGTAAATACATAACTTAAATATCACTGAAATCTGTAATGATTATATCAATGTTTGCACTATAAAGCAGCCAAAAATAACTGCAGGCATTAGCTGTTAGTATTCAAACGGTTTCAAAGCAAACCTCCACATGGTTGTGGCTAGTATTTTATTGGGAACAATTGGAAAGCTATTAATAGTATATATTTTGGCTCAATCACTGTTCTCTCCGGTACTGCTAAGAAACTGTCAGTTCCATTGCTGAAAATGATCCTTACAATGTAACCTCAATCAAAAGATACAATAACAACATTGATTTTAAATCCAGTTGTTAGTTTTCCAATAAAATAGAGACATACTAGCTGCTACTTTTTCTCTATGAATCATATTTTTACCATGATTTCTTTTTGTGACTGCATCTCACAGTGTTTTTTCTATTAAAAAGAACACATCTTACAGCTTCTTTCCTTCTTGTTTTCTTTCAGTCTAATATTTTACTTTATTTAATTGAACTTAATAGCAGAATTTTCCTTTTCATTTAACACTGCATTTATTTAACCTTCGCTCGAGAGAAACAAATGCTTTTACAGTACAAACAAGAAGTCTAAATAAATTGGTACAGTGAGTGTAAAGTCCACAGGGTAATCTGTAAGTGTAGATTATGCTTTCTATTAGAAAATACAACTGCAAAGTACTTATACATAAAAGCTGTACTAAATTTCAACAGTAACATTTTAAAGCACTGGGATGTTTTCTGCTACCAAATAAGTTTTTATCTGTGAAACAGAAATATGGCTTTATATGCCTGTAAATAAGGACTTCCCTTGTCTTGGAAACTTATGAGATTTATTTTAATATGAACTGTAGGTAACAGCAATAACATACTGTAACTTGATTAGGTGAAGTTATTAATATGCCAGAGAACTGTTTCCTTGTATTACATAAGTCCTTTTTGTGGGAAAATAAAAAGAACAATATCACGTATAGCACGTGGAATTTAAAACACACTACTCTGTGTTTCTCCAGCACGTCAAAGTAGAGTGTACTCCCATTTCATATTTCAGGGTGAGGTACAATAACCATTTGTGGGAATCGGTATATGTAGTAAATGTGATTTAATCTAAAATATAACTCACACAGAATTCACAGGAACTTCATTTTTTTTACTTATTTTCTCTTCTATCACTGTTAAAAATAGTCTGTACCTTCAGCAACATTTCTCATCCAGCAGCCTCAATATGTACATTGTAAAGACGAATGGATGGGGTGTTTAGAGGTAATGATCTGTATCATATTACATCCATTTGGCTAAAGATATATAATCCCGCACTCAGTTTGTTTTATACTGACTCTTATTCAAGAACTACATCTTCAAAAGGCCATCATGCTATCTTGACAGGTTAGAAGATGAAAATAAATAAGACAATAACCCCAGCTTTCTGTTTTTGTTGTTTTGTTTTTTTGGGAGGTTTTTTGTTGGTTTTTGGGGTTGGTTTTTTTTTTTGTTTGGTTGTGGGTTTTTTTAGATAAAGGCTAGAGACTACTTGGTAGTTTAACTGATTATATTTTACAGTGATGACTTCAACTTCATTTCTGCTTTGGAAACATTTGTAGTTCATTATATTTTTGCTTGCATACACATATTCTGTATCTGAGAGTGCAGGAGCATGTATATTCTGAATAAATACATCTGATTTCAATTACTTGCATGCATTACGGGTACCTTCTAACTTAAGATATTCTATGATTCCTGTAAACTATGTCCTTTTCTATGGAATGAGATCCACCCCAAAGTAAAAGTTACAATGAAAAGATGAAGTAATATTTAAAATAATCACATACCAAGTTCCAGGTGCTGAACATGAACACATATCTAGGCAGTGTAGAAAAAACTGACAGCAGGATCCTAAATATTTATTTATGGTTCTGCTGTACTCTCAGTAGAATTAATGCCAGAACCCTTAGTGCAATGCCAGGCAGAAATTTTAGCAATATGTTGAGTTAGAAGATACCTTGATACATATGATACAATGAAGAAGAAAGAGAATATTTATGTACAGAAAAGTTATATCACACCAACTAATAATAATTTCTTTAGGGAATCCACAAGTACATGAAGGGCAAAATGATACTGTTAGGCAACAAATAAAAAACTAGTCAAGGTACTTATCAAACAGAATGCATAAGCAAATAGGGAAATCGCTGCTGCGGGATGCAATCATGGCTGGGGATTGTGAGCAATGGTTTGCATCTACTTTCTACTTCTAGTTGAAGAACAAATGCAAGTTCTTACTCTAAAATAAGAAATGAGCCTTAATGAGGCAAAATATTGTACATTCTACTATGCAACATTCCCATGGAAGATTCCTTCTGTGTCATGCTTGCTCTTCTAGAACTGCACAAATATGTAAAACTAGTGTTACTGATCTCCATTGATTTTCCCTTCCTATTCTCTCATCTTCTCATCTTCTACTTCTTTCTTGAAGAAAAGAAAGAAGAAATCATAGAAGAGACAGGAAAATGAAGCAAAATCAGCGAAAAACTTGTCTCTAAAAATGTCATTGGCTACAGATGTTACGTACAAACCATCATTATTTACTTTTTTGAGTGTCATGAGACTCACAGACAGTGGTAAAGCTGAGCTGTATTAGGAAAGAAAACACCGGGGCCCATAAATGTGATGGAAAGTGAAAAAAGAATGAAAGGACCATAAAGCAACAGTGAAAGAGCAGATTACCGATAGCACTAATCTTCTCTGTACTAAGAGTCTGTTTACCAGAAAAAAAAAAAAAAACAAAACAAGAAGGAGATTTTAGAACAATAAATATGTATTTTTACTTAAAATTTTGGTATAAAGTGAAGTGAAATATTTATGCCTATATATCTATATTACCTCTATGTTTTCTGAATAAATATTATGCCAACAAACATACCAATATTGCAAGTTCCAGTCTAGACCAGTCTATCGCTACAACTGTTGGCTAATGTTATTTAAATGCTACTCTGTCATCTGAGTATGGTTCAATTACAGTTATATACATAAATATAGCTGTTGCCTAGCATTTAGAATACTCTCGCCTTATGTTCACTGGTTTTTTTTTCCTGTCAAATACTATTCTATGTCCTTTCAGCTCCACCCATTAATTATTATAGTCAAGATCACTAACAGCTCTTTCTGCTGCTTTTAGTTCTAATATTAACTTCAACTTTAACCTTTTGTTGCTTTTTGTTCATCCATATAGACTTAATTGAAGTCATGAGGCTGCTTCCTGCAAAGCCCTCTGGAATTAACCTTTCTGCCCTCCCCAGACTATTAACATATCCACCCCTCCTCTTCTCAAACTGTCATCACTGTTATCTCCTTGCTTGTGGTCACAACATCTGAAACCTCAACCTTTAAAATATGCTATGGACACTACTCTGAAGATGATCATCCTCCTTGCTTATTGGACTAGATAACATAGCTTAAACCTCCCTCAATCTGTGTTTTCCAGTACATGAAATAAATGTTTCTGGCCCTTGTTACAAGGTCTCTCAAAGGTGATCTTGAGTTGTTTCTAGAGCCGCTCTCAATACAGTGATACTAAAGATACAAAATTATGTACTCTGTGAAATATCATTAAAATTCTCTCATACCTATATTGTTTATAGCTTTACAAAAGCACGTATCTCTCACCTCTTCCATAATGCAAACAGGAATCTGATTCACCAGAGAGAGAAGGAAGACTGCTTCTGCTGGATGGCTAAGAACTGAACACATCCAGTTTCCACCACTAACTTGTCTTTCTATCCAAGCCACTTTCTCTTTCTCACCACCCTTCATGCCAACTCTTAGCTTGCAAATCCAGTCAAGAGCTGTCATTTATAATATATTTATAATTCCCATACCACTGCCTAGTATGCGCCCTGGCTGGCTTCCTGTTGAAGCATAATTATCTTGTCATTTTCAGGGTTGTGGTTTACTTTTTCATAGCTTTGGCAGATGATATACTAACAAGCATTTCTGACATTTCAGGAGGACTTTTCCTTATTATTTAGTTAGAAATGATTATCAACAGAAACAATCACAGAAGGCTTTATTTTTTATCATTTACTACCGTTCCCTATATTTTTTTTCCATCTAGAAAGACACAGATGACCAAGCCCACTTTTAACTGTGATGAAATAAATCTAGAATTGCTTTTTATTTTCACTTTGCTATCCAGTGATATGCAACTGAGTAGCATGAGAAAAGAGTTAAATTCTGGAGTCCATACCCATATAGTGCAAAGAGGGCAGGGAAAATAAAAGTAGGCAGAAGAGAACAAATACATACTGATGAAGGAATTAGAGGACAGAATTACCTCTTGATCTGCCATACTGAGAAGTCCATGATGTAGGGGAAGGAGTTTCATTCCATGTAACTGTACAGAAAAACATGAAATCCATACAGAAGTTTGTCTACTTGCTAAATAGAAACGGCTAAGTATATGGTCAGGAAGCTAATTCAAAACTCAAGGCTCATTTAGATTTCCTGAAATAACCATTATGATCAGAGTGGTGTGCTCTTTTTATACATTTGCTTAAATAACAGTTATGATAAAGTTAGCAATAATTTAAAAACTTTTCTTGTCAGAAGGGTTTTTTTGTGGTCAATCCTGAGGAATGGCACTGGAGTGCCAAAGTAAAGGACATCCCTACAAAAATCTAAATAAATGAATTGATTCAGAAAAGCGGAATCAGAAATATGAAAACATCTTACAGTTTGAAGAGTGCTTTAGAGGGGAAAAACTGAAAACAATTAAAGGAGGTTGAAAATTACAGAAAGGAACAGCCTGGAGGAATACGCAGCTAGTATAAAAGATTGACTAAAATACATAAAAGGAAATACATAAAGGAAAGCAGAGGAAAAGAAAATTCTTATAAACACAGTAAGCTATTATAGTTCTCTTGTTTTATGGGAAGCTTAACTTCAGTCCAAATATTGCCATCACTCATTTTTATGGCGGACTTAGCCACTTTCAATAAAATACTAGGCTGTTTTGCCAGCCCTTGACCAGATGCAGGTGTGAAATCTGTAATTAAACCACTCAGAAGAGGAAGTGCTGATGCTGAGCTTTTTGAGCCTATCTACTCTCTCCATCTCCCTGCCCACAGAGGGGACATCTGGGAGGCTTCATCATGTTAACCATTAGCTCCTAGACAGGAGGAAAGTTATAATGTGGAAATTGCTGTGCTATCTTTGATTTCAGTGATTTTCTCGCCTGTTTCTTCTTCATTTCCCCATCACTTAACTGGGGTGGTTAAGCCCATGTGCTGCTGCAGGCAACTCAGCAAAGCAGGAAGTTGCAAATATTCAGATTCTTACTCATGCTAAACTTTATTATACCCTTCTAGGATAACACACCAGCTCCTGCCAGGTTAGTGTAAAGGGAGCTTACACCAGGACATTTTCCAGGATCTTCTGTCCATCTCACACGATACAGTGGGCTTCCCCAGAAAGTAAATGGATATACTCAAGATTGCTTTTCTTCACTTTAGAAGTAGACAGTAATTTCAGAAATCTCTAAAATCTATCATAATATTTTATATTGCCAGCTACATTGCCTTAGAGAGAATAACTTTTGTGAGAACCAAGTGGGTTTAAACTTTCCCCAATGAATGAGTTTATACGTGACTTCATTATTTTTAGAAGTCTATCCCTTTAAGGTGGAAGATGTAAAATCTTAAAAAAATTATGAAGCCTTGTAGCCAAAAGGAAAAAAAAATATTAGAATTGGACTTCTGCACTGGAACTTTAACCTATCAGAATTACACCAGGCTCAGGTTTTCACACTGGCCAGGGACATGCTGAATAGGATTCTTTATCTATCAGTGACACCTGAGAGTGTTAAATTGCAAAATAATTTTCAAGTTCAACTACTGGAAAAACTATGTCCATTTGGGTTAGTCACAGTTCACAAGCAGGAGCAATTTTTCCATTTTACACTTGCAGTGACATCTTCCTTTAATGCTTTTATTTATTACTTTTTTTAATGTCTCATCTGTGCTATTGCTAGAAAACTTCTGTTTTAATTGTCAGGAATTAAAATCTATCAGGAATTAAAATGTTCCAGTGGGAAGGTGAATCAACTCATGTTAATCATTAAGTGAAAGCATCACATGAGGAAATACTTTGTATTTAAAGAAAAATAAATGTGGGGTTATTGATACAATAAATGCTAAGTTCCACTGTTTGATTTCCAGTCATAATCTACATAATGGCACTGATCATTATCAGGCAAAGATAAAAGCATGAATAATTTAGAGGTGCCTTTAAAAGCAAGTAACAATGCTCATAAAGCAGACCAATTTTAATTAACAAACTATTAATAAATTAACTCAGTATCCTCATATGGGGTGACATGAGGATTTCTTCTAAATAAAGCACATTGTTCTCATGACTCTTACTGGGGGGTAGAGAGATAAAACAATTTAAAACAGCCACCCTGGTTTCTCAGGGGTGGATGAATGTCTGAAGAGAGACTCTTATTGTGAATTATATGAGTTATGCATACAACTGAAATGAATATTTTTTTCCAGAATTGATCACAATTTTTTCTCCTGTCTTTGAAAATCTACCGGTCTCCAGTTTGCACAAACTGCAAGCTGAAAATCTGCAGTAAATTGTGGAATATTACTGTATTACTTCATTATTATATAATTACATTCTAATGATCCATATCTGTTTGATTTTACTGCTTACTTGAGATTTAGTAATTACTGCATTTAAAAGACTAGATATTTCACATCTATTAATAAGTATTCATGGAAAATAATATCTTTAATATAGTTCACATAATGTAATACAGAGAAATGTTTAATTGACATTACTTATTAATGAAGAATTGACCAAATCCTGAATATTATCACTAGATCCTAACAGATGTTAGTTTGCAAAGTGGAACTAAATATCCAGCAGTATTATTCCAACATAAGTCTTCTGTAAGTTCATGACATTTTAGCGTGGCTGTGCCAATAGGCAGTGTAGGTAACATTCTAAGAGTCACACAAGCTGCAGCTGAGTTGTACGTGAAAATACAAAGAAGTTGCAAGAGGGCAAGGACAGGCTGGGTAGGGCCCTAAGTTCTTTATCTGCTCCAACCAGAGCTTGCTTGCTAGAGCCCTTGGGCACCTGAGTGACCTCCCCATTCTAAATGTCACCATATTCCAGAAATCTGGCCCTTCTGCCACAATCTGTCCATTCTGAATCCTCTGTCTGCACTTCGGATACGCTGCAATACATCAGTGGACCAGCAGCACTATGCACCTTGACACAGAAACAAAAGTGTGACTACTCCTTTGTCTGTTAATTTTGTTTGTTCTTTGTGTTTTCTTTTATTTTAAAATTGTTACTTGGAAAGAAGGGAAGAAAATGCTATCTTGCGAGAAGTAAATCCTGTATGTTACAATGCTTAAGCATAGTTATGCAGCTTTTACAGTCAAAAACGGTTGCACTTTGTAACAGAGAAAATGAAGGCAGAAATCTAGCTGCATTCTCCAATGCCTAGACAGTCCCCTCATGGAAAACTACCTATGATACACATTGACACACATTAGCTGGGATAAATACTATGTTTTTCGATCATATGGACAACCCCAAAGATTTGCAGCCTCCAGACGTGGAATGTAATAGCAGCAGCAAAGTCATTTATGTATAAAATTTACAAGCATGCTGTAGGCTATTCATCTCCCTGCTTCCCTCTCTAACCTTGCAAACGTTTAAAAGGCTGATATATATTTTACATCCTTTCATCATTCATGAGGAAGCAGCATAGAAAACATCCGTATTCTCAGGTCCAGGACTCCTACAATATTGCAGATCACAGCAGCATTCATTGGGTTCACAACAAGTTCAAGCTTTCAACCTTTGGCCAATCATATTGTAGGAGGCTGGTTATCACATCCACTGAAGCAACAGAAACACACGTTTAAGTGTTTGTCTTAAAACAAAGAGACAAGAAGAATTTTTCTGACTGAATACAAATTCTAGAAGTGACCTTGACCTCAGAAACTACTCCCAAGCTGATTAAACATTCATTAATTCAGTGTTTATCAATATATTTTACTTATGGTATGTATGAAATTAAGTACCTGGAATAGTCCCAAAGTTTATGCATTATACAAGCAACACACAACAATGATTATAAATCTCCTCTGGATGCAACAGCTTAAGATCCTACTAGCTCTCCATTATTTTGGAGAAAAAGCTGGAAGAAAGGGAATTTTAGTCAGTGAACTCAGCTGTGGCCTGACAAATTGCCTCATCCATTGCCACTAATATAGGCTAAGCAAGATGAATTAATTTCTTTGCCACCATGATCTTTTTTCTAGTCCATAGAACAAGGTCATGTTTTGTACGGAGAACATCAACCAAATGTGCATTATTCTTCCCAAGACATCCTAATTTTTATTCTTCAGGCAACAGTCACTAGTGGCTTCTTAACAATTGCATATTATAAGGTCTTTCATACATTTATGTTATCAACAGCTCTTACAAACTGTCTTTGCACAATGTAGTAATAGATATGACTTAGGAAAATGACCTCTAAAAATATTAAATAGCTCTGTGGCAGCTAAAAAGCAATTATCTCTATGACTATTTAGATATACCTAAGTAATTTTTAGCATTTATAGTGCTGGTAATGATCTCTCTTGGTGCTTTGATATACCAAATCATGGTTAATCTATGCCCACTGCTTTATGTTACAAATGCAAATGTGTTTGTGCTGATATAAATACTAGACAAAATGAAATTAATGCCTTATTATTTTCAAGCATATATATGCAAAGCTACTTGGAGCTGTCATTTTCTAATTACAAAGCCTTGAGGGATATGGAGAGGGAACGAAGTATTTGAGAAAACGGGATGTACCTGTTCCAAGATTAGTCAAGAGTTCACCAGGCTGCCGGAGCAAAGCTCACCAAGCCTAAACCACTTGGGTTAACAGTCACAAGAAAGTGTAGAAACAATAATAAATATCAAAAAATAATTTTGTTATAATAAATAACAAAAAAGCATTACATGAGAGCAGTGAAACTGCCATGCAACTGAACCCATGTAGGAAACAGTTATTTTATGTACCATCAACAGAATAACCAAGAAAGTGAAGTTTATGTGCCACCGCTGCGATCTCTTCATTGCCCTTATACCCAGCAGGACCTAATTTTGCTGCCACACTGACAGAAGTGGAAAAAAGGGTTCTAAAGAATCTGCCTGTCCTTATTAACATGGAATTTCTGAGATATTTTACTGGATGCTAGTGATTTTCCTGTTCTTTACTGAATTTTTAAGCATGCCTGGACAGAAATTCCATCCAAGTAATAAAGATACTCTCAGGTGGTTTGAAGGGAAGTAAGGGGAAAAGGGATAATGACATTTTATATGATAAGCTGGAGTAGCACTTAAAAAAATAGCATCATGGAAAAAGATGTATTTAGTCACATAAAATTTTACCCAGGGTAAAAACGTGAGATCTTGTCCATTAGTCTGATTCCTTCCAGTATATTAATCAAACCCTAAAACTTTCATTGAATTAGATAAAAGTGGGGATTAATTTGTTCAGTATTCTGTACTGCATTATGCAGCAGACTCATTTTCACTTAACTTGGCACACAAATATTTAAACTCCTTGTACAGTGTATAGAGCTATGCATGACTTTATTTTCTTCCAAACTTCAGAAATTAGTGTTGAAACTTTGCAGTTCCTAAGCAAGTTGCTTTTATAATAATAGGACTTTAAAACCCTGTGGAAGGGTATGTCCAAAATTGCCTGTTCAAAGAAATTTATGATTTTATTATAGCTGCATACTGACTATTCCTACAATAACCTGAAGGCAAAACCAGTTTATTTATTCAAACTGCAAATGAAATTGGGCAAGAAAAGTAATTAGCAAGCAACAAAAAATAATGGAAAAGCACCATAAAAGTAGTTGTGAATTTATGTGGGTTGTCAGATAGTTAGAAAAATAACAGCTTAAATTTAAAAAGATTGACTTTTTACATACGCCACACAGTATATACAGATTAACCACGAAACTGTTTTGAAAAAGCCCAGAAACCATAATGTGCAGCTTCTTCTGCTTGTGTATGGAAATGTTAACTTAAGAATCAGAGGTGTTCCCACAGGCATCCATGGGGATAGACTTAAACAACATGTTATTTTTTCTAGAATAAACTAATTTTCAGAAATTACCTGTACACTTACATACATTAATCCTTAGTGACAACCCTCTACCAGCTCGGGCATGGTCACGCTTTATATCCCGGAAGTTCTATTCGTTTGACTTTCTTAATCTTCTGGTCTTACATTGTTTAATAACCTCTCCACTATATTAGGAAGGCCTTCAATTTCCTGACTAGGCAATAATTCCTCAGATTTCTAAATCAAGCTAAGTCAAAAAGCTGTGTTTTGTTTTGTTTTGTTTTTTGTGGGGTAGAAAGTCTGAGTATCATTTCATATAGTAGTATTACTTCCCTTGCAATTTAATCCAATATCCTTCCCACTACCAATCTTGTAACTTAACTGTTCATTTCCTTTCTTTCCACTTTCTACATCTGAACATTGCAGCCTTGTTTTCAATTCTCTTACAGCTGGTTAGCAGTTCACATGTGTCTGCAGGCTACAGGCCGTGATTAACTGGCACTCCAGGGCTGCCACTCCTTTCCAGCTCTGACACTCTCAAAGCTGAAGTTATAGCCGGGAAGACCACATGCATGTGGCTGCTAGAGACAGTAAAACAGTCTTCATAAACTCAGGCAAATACAAGCCTACACAGCCCCCAAGGCCCTCCTCTGCCAAGACGAAAGCAATAGCAATGCAAAAAAAAAAAAAACATCTAAGGCTAATATCATTCCAAAAGACACTATGCTTTCTTAGGACTTTCTCATTTTCCCTGGCCTTAAGAAGTTACTCATTTATGGTTTTACCCATGCTTCCCTCTACCCCCAAAATGCAATCCTATCTTTATAAATATTTTCCAATTGCTTAATATACCTATGAATTTTGCAATGCTTAAGGTAAAAGCAAGAAGAAACAGCTGGATTTTCACTTAAGCAGTTCCTTTTTGCATGGTCATTCTGCTTTCTCTGTGGAAAGAGAATAAATAATGGCTATTACTGCTTTAATGAATAAGCCCCCAGTGAGCATATAATCACAACTATAAAAATACAAGGGTGAATTCTTAAGCTTATTTTGGATATTTGCATTCCTTTCAACTGAATGCTCACTTATATTTTACTAGGAATGCATATAATTTGTTTCTTTCTTGAATCTGAAGCAGAACATTCCCAGATAACATTAAATTCAAACTACAACACCCACCCCACCCCTATGTATTTATGAATTGTAAGGTCAAACTTTTCAATAAGTGCTAAAGTTTCAGTGAAAACAACTGTAGGTCTTTATGTCTTTGATTTTTATAAACTATACTCTGGCAATCAGATGTGAGCCAATGTTCAAAGTCTTGAAAACCTGTTACCATAAGAACATGACACAAGAAAACTGACAGAAAGAATAAATAAAAAAGAAAATAAAAAAAAAGTTTGCTTCTGATATTTTGTATCACTGGTAGTTGTCGCTCAGTGACTGGTCATTAGCTTATACAATCCTTTCTCCTACTAAAAAAAAAAAGAAAAAGAAAAAAAAGAAAAGAAATTGAGGAATTTGCCTAAATATTTTCCACCTCAAGATGTTTCCATTAAAACAATATCAGGATTTAGAAAAAGAAAAGAAAAAGAAAAAAAGGACACAAAACCCCACACCACCCCCAACAACAAAAGCAAAACTTAACGTATGGAAAATAGTAACATTCATCCCAAAGGGAAAAATGTCACCTTCTCTTTTAATGTTTCATAGTCTCACATTTCCGTTTTCCTAGAAAAACACAGACAGGAAAAAAGCACCCTAAGACTACAGGCAACAACGATAAGGTCCATAATCCTTACAGAGATGGACTTAAAACCAGGTAAGATCATATTAGTATTTCAGTCCAGACCAAGACGGCACTTTTGAAAATGATTCTTCATTTATGCTCACATCATGCAATCGCTTTTGCATCACAGAGTGGTTTTAGAAGAAACAGAAAGGAAATCAATTGTCCTTTCACTTGAAGCTTAACGAGATCTGGTCCAAGGAATGATTAATTCTCTCCAAACAATAATTTGCATTCAAGTTATGGGACAGCACTCAGTAGAGTCTGAAGTAATCTCCCCTGAAGCTGGTGCAGTATGGCCACAGCTTTCACCACACAGATACTGGTCCAAACTGCTTGCAGATGTAGATGAAATCAGTAATATTTTTCTCCCAATCTGCACAAAATGGGTATTTCCTTCCCATGCTTCATAAAATGGCTCCACATACTTTAGGCAAAGTTTTTATCTGATATGTTTTATTTCTCTTCAATTACTTTTATAAAGACTCCTTAACTATTTGTGTCAACAGCAGAATAAAAAAACAGTACCTGTTGTGTACTCATGTGTACTACGTTACTGAATTTATTTGGGTATTTAATCTAAAATAATTTTACCTCAATCTCTCGAAGCATATATTCTAAGGGAAAATAAGCAGTAAATCAAGTTAGAAACTCCCTAACTTTTTAGGTAGACTAAATTTCCAATATTTAAGCAGATGTAATTTCCATTAAGAAGCAGATGCAAGTTATTTATGTTTAAGATCACAATTAAATTAATTACTACAGAGGAGCCTGAAAGAATGTCATTTGTGTGTTATCTCAGTTTCTTCCATGGACTGCATTTTTTCTCAACTAGCTTAAGGCTATAATACCTCTGACAGTTGACTATTAGTACCTCTATTTTGCAAATATGAATCTGAAACACAAACACCAGTAGAATCAAATTTCATATGGGAAACTCTAGTCAAGACAAATCTATTGCACAAGAATCCAGATCCAAAATCTCTATATTCAAATTATTTCCTAAGATGGTAAACCCACAGATTCAAAATGTGCTTCAAGATGCAATAGCCTGCAGGCTCACAATGGATGGTAACAGATGACTGGGCATAGCCTCTGAATGTTTTGTCTTATTCCTAGCTCCTCCCAACAAGCAAAAGCTCCCTGCTTTCTTCTGTTCTCTGCAGGAAAAGCTCAGAGGTCCTGGCCCTGGCAGTTTACCTGCTGAATGAAATCCAGTTCCTGCTGAAGTGAACTTTAGAATTCTTATTGACCTAATTACAGCCATGACTTCACCACAATACTTTCACAAGCAGGACTGAAAAATTACCTTCTGCTGTTACTGGAGTTCCATTAGTTGAATGACAGCAGTCAAAACTATGTTGTTTTTTTCTCAGAAATCCTCCTGAAAAAAAGCGAAAATAAGATGGTGCATATTGAGACGCATCTGCTCTGGATGCACCAAGTCTCAAAACACATATCCCTGACACATTAACACTCTGCACAAAAATTATTTTTTAATGACAGACTTTAATCAAAAATAATACCTAAGCCTTGGCATGATTAGGAGACAGGTACCAAGTTACCCTCTAATTAAATAGATAGAGTCTAATACTTTAATTAATTAACATCTTAAACCCTTGGGTTTAATCTCCAGACAGGGACTCTGTAAGAGAATCACTATATACATAAATTATCTTTCCAGAGAGCAACATACTGTGTATCAGGTCATTTGTTTCACAGTATTAATTATAGAAATTTATACGTATCATCCATATATGTACTGGCACACATTACATTGATTTGCAATTAAAAGACTATTATCAAGTTCATAGTGTTAAACTGTCAGAAATTAAGGCACATTAAGGCTTCCAATGAAAACCTTTCTTGCAAAGTCATATTATGCATAATTTTTCAGTAACAAAACCAAATCAAACCTGTCTGTGGTGACATCCAGTCTGTTTCCCCTTCACTGCTGACTCACAGATGTCACCTTTTCCTTTCCCTCATCTCCCCATTCCCAGCCCTGGTCTGTGTCTCCACCACAGTAATGGAATATGCCCCCTGGATAAAGGTAATCCCAGTCTCTCTCACAGCTTTACTTCTCCCAGAAAGCAAGCCCTTTCGCCTCAGCAAATGTATCAATAGGATTTCTTCCTCTGCTACCACCATCATGTGGTACTGAGGAAAATAAATCCCTGAGCTCTGGGAGCTCACACCTCAGACAGTTTGCAACAATTAAGAGGTCAAATGGCAAGGAATGTCTTGCTCAGTGTTGCAACATGCCCAATGTAAAGAATATTTACAGAATTCAATTTTAAAATCTGATTATCGTTCCTGGTCTTGTGAGTACATTGTGACATTTTTAAACATTCAAGAACTGGGCAAACTCATATCTTTTTTACAGAAATGGTGAAAGGTACATACCACTGGCACACAGCATGAATTTTAAGTCTCCAAACACATGGAATCTAGGACTCCTCAAGTAATACATTACCAAAATATTTTAATACGGTTAATACTACAGATTTACCTAACCAGTTTCCTTAGAAAAAGTACTACTATCTCACCAAAATTGGCAACACAAATAACAATAGTTTGGGATCCTGATCTGCTTCAGAAAATGGCTCCAGTTCTAATATCTCAAGAAGACACAGAGCTGCCACCCTGTCTGTAGTACATTTAGGGAAAGTTCTTCCTAAATGACATCATTTACAGTCTCTGATTTGCATTTCCACTGAACCTCAGTGAGTTGCAAGATAGTTTATTACCATCATCTTGAATACAGAAGAAAAGAAAGTTGCTAACAGAAGTTAGTAACAGAAAGACTAATCTCTGCCAGACTCATGCAAACATGCAGCAAGATAACAAAAACAAAAGCATATTGTTCAAAATGAACACAACAAAAATTAACCACCTTTCCAGCTTAATTCTACTTGACTTCAACCAGAGATAAATAAATCCATCAGTTGCCACCATGGGCATTTCACTCTTAGATTTTCCTTTAATAAGCAGGGAAGAAAAAGCTCAGCAGAGGAACAAAATCAAAAAGGCTGGGGAATTCTTCTGCTCAAGCACTGAACCTCAAAGGTACCTTGTAGGTATTTTGTGGTCTTTGTTATTATTTAGAAATATAACTATTGCATATCCACAGAAGAATTTTTATTTTTTTTTCCTAAGGTATAAAAATTTGTGTGCTTCATGCCTGAAAACAAAACTAGTGGTGTGCACTTCCATGGCTATTCTTTGATTATATATTTTTTTCTGGTCTTGCCTGAGAACTAACCCAGAATGTGGATATGTTATGACAAGCATTGCAGAAACCCAGGAAAGGCAGATAACTTTTATCTTTAGTAATACAGGGGAGCGTAACATATGCATGTTATCTAAGGATAATTGATCCTAGGGAATAGATAGCTTTGCCTTGGGTTTATTTTCTCTCTCTTCCCTAGTGCACTCATCCCATGTTTTGCTGCTTTTGCAGTGACTCTCACCATGGTTTGCAATGACCACGGCGTATGTGACTTTCTGCCCACGTCTCCTAAAACGTAAAATGCAGGCTGAGTCTAAACAAGGCAAAACTGGAACAACAGAAGACCCCTGCCTCACATTTCTGGTAACAGTAGTAGCCCCAGTGTGGGCCAGGCTGATAGTCTTTCAGGTTTGTGTACATCTGAGTTGTCTTCCCTTTCACATTTCTCTACTGGAAACATATCATTAGTGAATTAAGGACTCCTAGAATTTTCTGCTAATGCTGATAGGGTTAACGTTGAGTTCACCAAGACCAACTCATGGTTCATCTGAAGTCACTTAATAGGTTTCTTATGAGTGTATTATTACTTCTGTCTAGAATAATTCTAGATAGAGTGTTTCAAAAATTTACTACCACCAGAGAAAACTACACCATTGCCTTTCCTTTTCCAGCAATAAAAGGCACAGCTAATCATCTATAACTTCCTCATAAATTTCATTCTACAGCACTATAAAGTGTTTAGTCTTGTCAAGGATGTCTCCAAGGGTAAATGATTATTTACTTCAAAGTTCAAAGGGTAAATAGACATTCAGTTCGCAGTATAAAGATCCTTCGACAGGAAGAATAGCAAATTTACCAGGCAGCTTTTCTTACTCCATTGTAGTGTTAATTTTCTTTGTCCTTTGTATGGCCATCAGGAGGCATTTACTACTAATTTTCTGCTACCTACTAATATTTAAATTAAATTCTGCCAATGAGGTTTTAAAGGGCCTGAGGAGTCATTAGCCAATTGCTGAAATAGTAAATCAAGAAATAGGTGCTTTCTCAGAGTATGTATGACAGTGAATCAATTCATAGTCAAAACAACCTGAAATGATATGAGAATGACAGTACAGTAAATAAACTAACTTCAGATGAGTTGATTTTAATTGTATGAATAAGCTGTCTAGTTTTGCTGACATAACTTCAGAGGGCAACAGGTTTTCAAAATAAGGTTCAAGACAACAGTTAAGTTCAGAAATGCTTAAAATACAAAAATATTAAACTGCAGTCTGATTTAGAAGCAAATTCTAATACCTGTACTGCAATTTAGCATTTTAAATTGTTCTGATAAAAACCATTAAGAAGTCTCTAACTGGCGATAATGAATACAATCACGCTATCTCAGAGAATTATGTTCCTGAATAAATGCCAATTATATGATTATAACAAGGTAAACTTATTTAATGTCAATGTCACCACTTTATTATAAACTCAACTAAGTTTTCTGTTTTAATGTAACTACTAGACATACTGTATGTACAGTATATCATTATCAAACACACATAATTGCCACCAGGTAAGATGCTTAAATTATGACAGCTCATTTTACTTTAAAAATGTCTATCTATTTGAACAGTATTTTAAATATAGTTTAATGTGTAATCTCAGTGGAATATGATTTATAAATCTTGCAGTGTATATTTTGTTAGAAGATTAGAAACCCTTTCTAAAATGCTTCAGGTTTATTACTACTAAGCTTGAGTCGCATTTGAAGGCAATCTAGTGATGTTCTATCCAGTCAATCAATGTGTCCTAACAGAGTGGCCTAGCAGTCTCTTTTGTTTGATTGTCAGGCAGCACTCCCAGGTTGAGATCACTAATATTAGACTAATGGGAGCTATCACGGGTCCAAGACTATAATGCTCTTGAATGTGCAGGATTCTTGAGTTCTCTTGCTCAGGTTTTCTCTTGTATAACAATCAAATTGTGCTGCAGAGGAGAGTACTCCCCTAGAAAACAAAACGGTGGGAGTTCTACTTTATTTTATTCTATTCACATTAATGAAAAATACTGCTTGAGAAAGCTATCAGGAATTTTTAAAAAGCCTAATTTGCATGAAAGACTCAAAAAGAAACTGAATGACTAAGTAGAAAATACGTATCTAAAAGCAAAGCGGATATAACTAACAATATCAGTTCCTCCCAAAGAATATCAAAATTCCTTTATTACAACAAAAGAGAGAGACAACTGTTAAGAAGATATATAAATTAAATGGCAGTCGCAGCCCAAAGCAGTCTAGACAGCAATGACCCACAGGTCAGCAAATGATAAATATTTTGAGCAAGAATGTTCATTAAATCTAAAGTATTTGAATTTTACATGCTTCCAAGTGAAAATGCTAATAGAAGCATATCCTTTCATGTCACATAGATACCAAAGACTTCTACTTGTCTTTCTTTTATTCAAACAGGGGAATCCACAGGCTCAGGACTCAAGACACCCTCTGTCTAAAAATGTCACAAGTAGTAAGTCAGGATCTAGAGGAATATTTTGGATACAAGGCCAAACAACACTTTCCATTATTTCATATTTTTGACAAGCTCCGGCAGCAAAACCTATGTGTGCCAAATAGGACAAAATAATTTGAAGCTGGGGTGGTCTTTACCTGTGGGAATCATTGTAGGAAAACAAAATTTCCAGTAACGTGATACTGCTTATGCAAGTTGAGAGACGCACAAATATTAAAACTATTTCTCCAAGTAACACACAACGGGGACTTCCAGGTTTGTAGGCTTTTTACGGAAAGCTGTTATGATTATTATATGATTATTATTTCAGCCAAGTTGGTAGACTAACAACAATGGAGCATAAAGGAACAGTACCATGCCATGGGAGCAGTCTGAATGAATGATGGCATAACATAGTATTTCCCCCTGAAATAGTTCTCTATAGCTAGTTCTCTACTATAAAGACAAAACCAGGACAAAATTAAACAAACAAGTAACTAACATTTGTCATTACTGACAGGAGTTTGGAAGATTGAGATGCTAAAAGAAGCCATTACTAGACTAAATAAAATAGCTATATTTCAAAGTTCAGGTGCTCTGGAAAATGCTTAAAAAAATGTATATGCTAATTGCTTACCTATTATTTTACAAACCTAAAGTGTTCCTAAGACTAAACCAAACTATAGCAAATTAAGACAAAAACATCATTAAGTATGCATTTGTTGAAACAGATTAAGAAAAACAACACATTTTGTTATCATTTCTTTAACTCCTCAAACCCCCTTTGTTGCGCTTTATTTTTGTTATAAAAGAACTGATGCTTGTTTCTTAGAACACACACCTATGAAAACTCCTATGAGGTTTGCTCTTACTGAGATTTTGTCTTGCCAATAGCAGTAATACTCTATATTCCCATGAGTACACTCAGTGAGGAAAATTCCACATTGAACCACCATTCAGTAAGAAGAAATTAACTGAGATTATGGGGGGTTTTACATAACTGCAACGGAAAGAAATAATCACATGGAAGTGAGATGTAATCTTTTCTTTTAGAAGAAACAATGCTTAACTTACTTTGAATATGCTAAAATTCACACTTTCATGAACATGACAAAACAGACTGGAATATGTAAACAGGATAAGGGGAAGCCCTACCAACTCATTTGCCTGACAACGAGAAACAACCTACCCTGGGAAGTAGAGAGACATAGTGTGCCACAAGAACCCCTCCAGACTAAGAATGAATTCTATTTGTAAGATGGCTTAACATTTATTAAAAATCTCTTATTTTTTTTACATAGTCTATTATTAGTTCTTAGTGCACATGATGTATCAGAAAGTAGGAGATAATCAGGTAAAATAATGACTTCATTTTGAGATTCTATATGAGACCGTCTAGCACACTCTATGGAGCAAATGGACTCTTTTGCTTGCCTTTGGTTATATCCACCTTCAGGATTATGAAGTTTAATACCCTGTCACATGACAGGGCTGATATTCAATGCTCTACTCAGTCACAACTAAGGTTCCCTTTGCTTAGCAAAAACAAGGAAGTCAGATGCAAAATGCAGGACTCATTATTTGTAGTTAAACACTTATAGGAGGTAAGAAAAAACTTTTTACAAAAAAACCCCAACATCCTTAGATGCTAAAGTGTTTATACAGTTGAGAGACTTTTTTCTCAACAAACACAGCATACTTGTAATAAAAAGACCTAGCTGGAAGCTACAGCACTCAAGCTTGGAAGTATGAAAACAGTTACACATAAAAAAGTGAGAAAGCACCTAAGTTGAATGAATTTTCTAAGACGAAAAAAAAAGTAATTAAAGTAGAATTAAAATCAGTGGGAAAAGAATAGCCTGAATAAAATAGATTTAATCATAAGGCTGACTGAGTGTCTGGGAAAGTTGATAATGGGTAGCAATAAGATTTATAAGTAAATTACGTATAATAAAAAAGTGTTAATTTTTAATGAGATGAGCTCTCATCAGGGACTGAAAAGAAATCCAGTCTTTTAAAGTTTTACATTTTGTTTATGAAGGTTTCAGAATTTGGTCTGAACCTGTATCACTTTTACAAGACATTTTTGTGACTTCAAGGAGGTTTGCTGGCCCTCTAATTTCGTAAAGTAGTCATAAAAAAGTAGGGCATGGGTTCTGTTAACACTGATGGCTTTACAAATAGAATTTCATTTCTGAAAGATTATGTAGATATATATTTCCATATACTTGGGCAGTATATATTTTCTTATCAGTACAGCACTGCTGTCCTGCTGCTGACCTAGATCCACGAAGGAATTTTAACATTTTTTTGAAGAAAAGGGGGAGGGAAAAAAGTCCCCATTCTTTCATGCCTAAAAGACACTTGTCTCAGAAGAGGATTCAGCATTTAGAACTGCACATGTAATACAGGCACCTTCCTATTATCTAAAGTCAGGACCCTGAGTTTGTGTGGACCAGAAGATAAATCACACTCTTGATGGCATTGTTTCTGCAGGACAGGATAGCTTCTTGTGGTAGACAGTGGTTTGCAAGACACTTGAAAAATACTGCATGATCTATTGTAGAGCTAGAAACTGCCGTTTACAGTACTATAAACCACCAAACCAGTCAATTCTTGTACCTACAAAAGAGTCTGTGAATCTCTCCTGTGAATATAACTCTACACAGTACAGACACATTAAAATTGCTACAGCTAAAGAAGTTGATAGTGAGCTGAACTTCAGTAATTGACACTAAGCTTTTCCTTTCCCAGACTGTCTTTTCCTAACTACATACTTCAGTTCTTATAATATGCACAAACAGACGTTATCAGTATAGACCAGAACTCATAGCAGTGCAGAACATTTAATGAGAAGTGATACCTTTGGAATCCATTTGTAGTTTATGTCATCACTTGGGATGAAGAAGAGCCTGGAAGAGCTTTCTTCCCAGACTGCTATAGCAAAATCAGTGCAGGAGAGGGAAAAAACAATAACCCAAACCCCATTACGTTAACATTCTGAAGAGAGATGAAAATGTGATTTACAATGTAAGCAATTCAGATAAAGGCTAAGTCTGATAGAAAAATAAGATTTTCCTAATTAACTTGGGCCCATTACTACATCATCTACAGTAGTTACAAACATGTATTTGAAGCTATAGTGTGTATCGTGAGAATATCAATAAAGCTCAGAACACTGCACCATAGTATTTTCCATCTTATTCTTCCACAGAGATAAAAGATCTTGTCAAAGAGCATGAAAATCTAGAAAAATGTTAAAAAAACTATTATGAAAAAACTTGATTTCTATCGGTCAGAAACAACCTTCAGCATATAACGAATTTTAAAACATTTTTAATGATTCTATTTTGCCATATTCTATTCTTATCATGTGCACTAGCCATTTTCTCACTTTATCATGTTATGCTGTTTCATTACCTATGATAATCCACACATCTGTGCCTGTGTTCTGGCATCAAACCAAGAAATTTCCTAAAAAAAAGAGAAAGCAACAGCGATAGGTATTATCAATAACATATTAACCTGAAACATTAGCAGAATTTGTTCACAGCACTAGTCAGTATTAGTAGCCTTAAAGGGATCTTCCATCACAGCTTGCTAAAACTATACATCACATTAATTTACATGCAGCAGGTTTGCATGACCGAAGATAATGTGTCTGAGTCACACATATAGGTCTCAGGTTTTTCTGAATAAGCAGGTAAGCATATGGCCAACTGGGCACATGGAAGCACTGGTCAATACATAGAAACACCTGTATATTTGATCTCCCCAAATTGTATTATACCTGTTTTACTTAAGCATAACATTAGACACAGATGTATCACATTATCTAGTAGCCTATCCTTTGAGGAGGAACTACTAAATCATAATCTCTCATATACAGTGCAGGATGAAGAGTTAATAGATTTAGAGTTATATTTTTTTTCCAATTCATCTATGTCTTAATTTATACCTTGACACTGAACAAGAAAATTACATTCTTAAAGTCATCCAAAGTAAAATACAATAAACACAGTTTCGAGATGTGAAAGGCTGGTAAAGAAAGCAAGGAATAATTTCATTCATTAATACAATTTATGAAGATAATTTTCTGATTTTAAAAGGCAGCCTTCTGACTGTCATTCTGCATGAAGCATGGATGTGCACTAGGACTCTGAAAAGAACAAGCACCAAACAGCAAATGTGACCTTTATGACAGTGCTTCAAAGTTTCATCACACAAGAGGACTGTATCACTGGGCAAAATCTAGGTGTGGCTGTTCTATCTTCCCTTGTTCTTTTACAGTATATGTTCAACTGATTGATTTTTTTAACTGTTATGCTCAGAAAAGTGATTCCCAAATGTTCACTCTGTCAGTGTGACTAATCATTTCTCCCTTCCCTATATTTTACACCTGGAAGAAACAGTCACCTCAATGATGCTTTCCATTAAAGTGTCCTGCATGTGAAGAGGTACTTTTTAATGGTCAAATAAACCTTATAATTAGCAAGATGCTGTTGAAATACCAAATAAAAGCAATAATCAGTAAAGAAGCTAGAGTATAAATTTGCCTATTTTAAGTAATTCCGTAGAGCCATATAAAATACAATGCTGACTACTGAGTCTCATTTTCCCCTAGTTTCTTAGTGAAAACTTGTTTATGTCTTCCTTCTTATTGCTTCCTACTTAGGGGTAATTTTAATGTTCATACAAATGTAGTTATAGAACTAAATCTACTAAGGGAATGCCTGAGACTTTCACAATACAGAAAAAACCCATAACTTTTTTGGACGTTAAGTACTAAAAAGTTTGCTGAAATGAAATTTGAAGCATGTGCATCTTCAGAAGTAAACAGTGTAGGAAGCTGCCTGAAAAGCAGCTTGTTTCCAGATTACTGGAACATGCTCAGTTTTATTCTAGCATACTTAAAGAAATGGTCAAACTGATTTCTCAGTTCTTTACAGTTATCTCTGAGGACTCTCAGTTTTGCCAGAAGATGGAAAAAAATGGGAGAACCGAGCGCCTGTGGTAAAAAAAAAAAAAAAAAAAGCGAGAAAGAGAGAAAATAAAGGAAAAAAATGTACACCAAGCAGTTAACTTCCATTTCTCACAGATTCCTGCAATAAATTATCCACCTATTTGTATCCATCTACAAGGTAGCATAGAAAAATCGCAGAGTGCATAGATCTCTCTACACTAAATAAGTTGAACCAATTTCATTTTGTTTTCCAAAAGGTTAGTGGATCTTCAGGGTTTAAGAGACGTGAAGTAAACCCTCTTACATCTTGATAGCAACTCACTTGACATTCTTTTCAGCACTTGACGAACACTTGGAAAACAGCAGCAAAACACATGCAAAAACTAGCTGAATAACCACAGCTCAAAACTAGTTTTCCACAGTTTGTTAACCAAAAGCAAAGCAGGCTTAGCTGGCAGAAACCCTCTTAGGTTGGATTTGTCCATCTTTTTCATTAATAATACTAATTACTTTCCTAAGCATGTACTTGCCAAAAGTTGGGAGGAACTGTAAGCATATCACAGAGTTCTAAATTATCTTTGCAAAGTAAACGTTTACTCAAATTTGGGTAAAAAAACAAGGATAAGTGTAAAATATAATACCTGGGGAAGAATGTCAGCTGCACAAATAAATCACACCACGTAGCAGTTCTTAAAAGTGATTGTAAGGGGAAACAGTGATGACAAGGATGAGCACTCAATTTCAAAATTTTTGTTCATACTTCCAAGCCATAATAGCTAAGCATATGCTAAAAACTAGAAGATGGGTATGGAGTAGTGCATAAAAACCAAAAAATGGAGGAAAGGACTTTAATACTTTCTTAAGTGATAATTTGATAGCTTCTGGATTAAATTATTCACAACTCTTTCATAAAAATAAATCAAGACATTCTTCTGTTCATTGTCAGTCAGTCACTCTCTGCCAAATTATAAGCTTGCTCATACTGAAATTTCTTCAATCTATACTGGCACCAAAAATATAATAAGCAATATTCCTCAAACTTCAAACCCTAAAATTACAAATGTATGTAAAATACTGGAAAAAAGAACGTGAACACAAAGAGGCATTACTAATTGTCACTTATTGAGGGAACACGTGTATTTTATAGCAGAATGCTGACATCATTCAGATGCCAACAATCTTATTAATTCCAGAAATAACCACTAAAAAACAAAGCAAAACAGGAAAAAAGGCATAAAAAGAAATGGAATATTGTATTCACTGAGTACAATTTTTACCAGCCATGGCAAGGTTATCGCCATTATGACTCTGCTGGGTAAGGGGCATGTTATGCTCTGCATGAACCAATTATGAGAAACAGCCTGATTGGAAATATTCAGAAACTAATTCTTCAATGCAAATGATCACCAGAAAGCAATCAACTTCATTCTCTAAGGCCTTAAATTTTAGCTTATTTGCAGAGCTGCTGAAAGTATAACATGTAATTGGACTGGCCCACAGTGAGTTCCTCAATGTCAGTTCTGTCATTTTCATCTAGTTCTTTAAAACTTGAAACATTTTCAAACATTTACCTCCATAAAAATACCCTAAACAACAAACGTCTGGATAAGCTTCTCTTTCTTATGGAATGTTTTGAGCTGCACTGTGATTTTGTCAAGGTGATCTGGGTTTTGCATATGAAATACAGTTTCACTGAGACAGGCAGCTAAGAAAAAAAGTGTTGAAAAAACCCTCAGCTATTTCTTTGTGTTATTGAAGTTGTAAAATATTTAACACTATTCACCTGATTTTTGACACAATGATCTGCAGCCAACAGGAGAAGCAAAATTTTTCACTACAATTCTCCCCTTAAATTTTCAAAATCTTATACCCTTCATGAGAAACTGTGAGTACTCCACAAAGTATGAATGGATATATGTCCTTTCACAGACTTAATTCCTACAAATTTTATTCTCTTATAATTGAACTAGGTGTCATACCCTACAAATGGACCATGTATGCTTAGATTTGAAGAAAACAGAAATATATTCAGAGCAGCTATGACTTCTAGGAGAAAAACAAAGACATCCATGAGAAAAGAGAAAGAAAGTAAAAAATCAGTGTCCACAGTCAATTACTACATGTGAAAAACCAATAAACAAACCCCAGAAAAATGAAGAATAAGCCAGGCAAGGAACACACAAGATATTAAGAACAAAGAGCTAATTCTCAGCTTCACCAAAGTAACTTAAAATTTTGTCATAAACCTCCACGTTTCTAAGGTGAAGACTTATTAGTTGAAAATCCAATTAAACACACAAGGTAATTTTTGCTCCTCTCTTAATTTAAATCTCTTTTCTGGAGCGCTGACTTTTTTAAGAAACACGTGGTCCCTAAATGTGCTCTCACGTGGACATTTAACTGCCAGTCATTTCTAAAAGTTATTCTTATGGCAAGTATTACTACTTACTATGAATAATCTATCACATTTTAATGAGTCAAAATGGGTCAAGTATTTACATCTGTGCTCTCAGATCTAAATGAGCTGCAAGTACACAAATAATAATTATTCAAATTACATGATAGGATTTTAAGGCAACTCTAATTGTTAATCATTTAATCCAACTTCGCTGTGCACAGTCTCAAAACCAGATTACGTATAGATGTCTAAACTAATGCTTTCTTTGTAAAGACAGAATCCTAGTAGCAACTGAAGTTCCCAAGGAAAGGTGCTCTGCTGTTCTGGTTAAAGAGAAACAATCATACACTGAGGTAAAAAAAAAAAAAAAACAAAAACAAAAAACCAACAAACCAAAACCACTAGGGTTTTAGGGTAGGAGTGTGATATAAAGGTTTTGACATACCATTCTCATTCTTAATCACCAGGGCTTCCAGATTATCCACAGTCCACAAATAACTAATATTTCTTCAAACAGTTTTCCTGTGGTTATTACCTTATGATCTACAACCTAGTTAGGTTTCTAAATGAGATTTTGCCAGCAGAAATTGAGACAGTGAGGGTAAATATAACCTCTTCCCAAGCATATGTGGGACTGAAAGGTATAAGTGACCTTTTACTCCTGCTTCGAAGGCTAAACCAAACAGGTTTTCTCAGGTCCTGTAAGATTTTCCCTTTAGCTCCATATAGTTTTTCCTGCGATTTTAATTTGTTCATTTCTGTGTGCACACACACTATGGTTCACCTATTAACTGGTTCACTAATGTTAACTGAAGACTAATGTCTTATTTAAAAATATTCTGCCATTGCCCTGCACCCACATGCTGCAGCTCAAAGCATCAGAAGGTCTTTGGCTTCCTGCAGCATCATTTAAAGACTTACAGAAGTATATATAACTTTAACTTACATCTTTATACACTATTTTAAAGTGGACTTCTAGCCTTTTTTTGCATAATGTACTGGTAATTATATCCCTTACGCCCACTAAATAAAGATTACTACAGGATCAATTTATACCTAACAAATCTAAACTTTTCTTGGTTTTAGTTTGAAAATTGCAACAGGAAAAAATTAGATTTATTAAAAAAAATAAAATACCCATAACCCCTTTTTACTAAAAACCATTAACTCACAAGAAAACCATTACAACCAAGTCAGTCAAAGAATCATAAGGGAGCAGGATCCCCATTAAACTTATGTGGATAACTTTGCATTCCCAGTCCTTTACACTTGTTTCTTCCTTGTAACTGACTGAGAACATCCAGACTGACATTATGCTTGTAATCACAAAAAAAAGACAATATTTTCTAACGGTCTTTTCCCCTTTAATTACCAAATAGGTAATTATATGTAAATTTAGGTTTCTGCAGGTAGCAATTTTTCCTTCCAGTCTTCATAGAAATGAGCAAGAGAAATTCATAAAGACTGGAATACACAGGATTTTATAGATCATGAATCAACTGCCAGATCATGCTTTACTTTGACATAGGGAAAGCAAAGGCCAATATACACTTAAATGAAACAACACTACATGAATTTTCTCTGTTAAAAACAAATTTATATCAGAGAAAAATTACACAAAAAATTACAGCAAATGTTTTGATAAGCAGCATGTTTCAATGAACTTTTTAAAAAAGAAAATTTGTGGAAAGTAGAAGACTAAATTTCAGAGCTGTCTGTATATTAGGTCCTTAACCAAAGAGATGCTGGTGAGCTGTGTAAGATTTTCACCTTAAGTTTATCTTGCATTCTTTGCAGTCCTGCAAAAAACTCAAAGGTACTGGAAGTTTTCCTGGGGCAGCTGGCATCACAACTTTCTGAACAGATCAGAAACTGCTGGACTGGCCTAGAGGTTGTTTACCTTCAACAGGAAAAAGCCTTTCCTCTCAGGAATAGCAAATGCTTCCACCTGGATTACAGGAAACCCCGAGCCATAAACCTGCGTAAAATAACCCATGGTAGATGAACACAAACAGGCCCATTAACCATCTGAGAGCATAAAAATTGAATATGCACTGAAAGGTAAGTGGATACAAAAAAATCCAGTTCATTCAAATTATTTAGGAGCTGTGCTCTATGTGCTTGTTTTAAAATGCCAACAGCTACACTTTCCACTACCTAGGCACATGCTCCTGGATCAACAGCCTCTATTCTTCAGGGACAGGAATGCCAACTGGTCAGGCTGTGGAAAGCTTTCAGTAGGGCTCATTAAGTACCAGGTACCTCTCCAACCCCCAGCCAACTCGCCCGTCCAGCTAACTCTCAGTTACATCCTAAGCATGACGTGCTGTGGTATGGAATACCTCTTTGGTCAGTTTGGGTCAGGTATCCTGTCCCTGCTTCCTCCTGGCCTACCCTCCTCCCTGGCAGAGCATGAGGCTCACAAAGTCCTTGGTCAGTCTAAACATTTCAGCAATAACTAAAAACATTGCTCTTATCAGTTCTGTTCCAAAGCCGAAACTCAAAAACACAGCGCTTGCACCAGCTACTAAGAAGGAAAAAAAATGACTGCTACTGCTGAACCCAGGACAGCTGGGAATTCCTATTTTTTCCACAATTCACACATCCTTAGCAAATAGTTTGGAAAACTGATAAGCTGAGCATAAGGGAAAGGGGATTTCATGCATTTCCAAATCTATAACTTGACTGAAAAGTCCAGAACAATGGAAGCCATGTGGAAGTAGGGCACGACTGGTTTATGCATCAAAATGAACAATATTAATATCACTGTGCAAGAGTTCTTCACTGTTTCAGATACTATATATTTACTTCACGGTTTTGGCATTCTTTTTCACTATGTGAGACAAACGTAAGAATTATGGATGGACAATATTGAACACTGACTCCAAATATCTACCATTTTTTTTACCACAGCCTGGAAAGAAGTAATCCTGACTAGATAGAATGTGAGAGAAAATCCTTTACTAGCGCCCTTGGCTGAAATTCACCACAGCCCTGGAAAGATCCAACCCAAAGAAAGGTAGATAGAATGTACCAGTGCATCCAGATAAAAACACTGATGCTGAATTTTAATTTTTATAAAATAATAACATATTGTGCAGAACATCAGTTATTTCAAACTTATGAAATCACACGAGGTAGAAGTGGTAGCTTGTCACCGGTTTTGTGAACAGTACAGAGTATTTTCCCAGTGCAATGAAAGTTTATAATTTTAGTAGTTTAGATGGAGGTTTGTGGGGTTTTTTTGTTTTTGTTTTTGTTTGTTTGTTTGGTTGGGGTTTGTGTTGGTTTTGTCTGCTTTCTGTTTGTTTGTGTATGTGTGTGTGTGGGGGGGTTTACCATTCCCAATGTCCTCTTAAATTTTCAGTCTGTCAAATAACAGACAAATGATTGAAACTATGAAAGCAGTCTGTATCTTTACCTTCTGCCTGCTGATTCAGTAGGCTTAGAAATCACAGGATATTGTGTTTATCTCTTACTTAAGAGTTATTCCTGACGTCTAAACTATTTGCTGGGAGTACAGGACTAACACATGCATCTGTCAATAAAAATGGGTCACCTCTATACTCTTCTACATTTTCTTTAGTTGAAATCAATAAAGAAGAAATCAGAAACATCAGACACTGGAGGGCAGGAATGATGAAGTGCTTAACACTGCTCCCTGCTGTCTGTATCCCAAGACACATGTCTGGTTCACAACCATTTTATTAGTTTTCACATTTTACCTGTTTGTGCATCCTCTAGCCCTAACAACTCTTCTTAATACAATGAATATTTTGTCTTTGGCACAAGTTTAAGAACAATAATGGTGAAACAGATTTTTAATTTATTTTTTAACTCTTTGCATAACATTAATATGCAAACAACATACCTTCAGATTACATCTCCCTTAACATATTCCACTTACACAAATCCTATCGCAGGAAAAAAAACCCCAAAACTGTAAGCAAAGCGTTGTTAATACTATTTTAAATACTGTGTATCATCTTCTTTGACACAGAAATGAAAGATGGGTTACAGTTATTTCACTGTGAAAAGTTATTGCATATAATTTATACTTTCTAAAATATTAAGAGACTCTTTCGTGACCCAAAAGTAAAAGCCATGTTTGGTCTTCTATTGTATCATATCATATACAGAAGAGTGAAATATAAGTCAGTATTAAGCAAAGTATACAAAGCAGCAGCAAAATCACAAAACCAGTTGAGAAGACAAATTTTCCCCTTCCCAGAATGCATCTCCTGAGGATGCCTTGACTGCAAGGTCATCAAGTCCAGATAAATAACCTTAAAGTACTACTCATTGGCAGTGATGTCGCTACAGATTATTAACCTGGTAACTGATTATGACACCTAGAAGGCACAGAGATAAATTCCAAATTTACAAGGTGACGAAAATAGAATATTTATGGGAGTTCTTAAAAAATGCACCAGAAAACTGCATGCATCAAGATGCTTCATTGAAATGAGAACAATGGAATGCATACAGAGGACATTTTCTAGCTTATTATTAATCTTGTCTGAGGTTTTCACCAGAGGAGAAAGCCCACAAGAAAGTAACACAGAGTCCAGGCAGAAAGGCAAGTTCTTATTATATCCAAATTTTATATACTTTGATGGATCAATATCTCTTCAGGATCCAAATCTCAGTTTAAATCAGTAATTCTAAAATTTGGACCTCAATTTCAACCTAGTTCAAATACCAGAGGGATTTAGATATATGCACTTTGATTTAGAGCCATCCCAATGCATACTGAAAACATGGGGAAACAAAGCAAGATGTTTAAAGTGTGTGGCCTGGTACATACAGAGATGTGAGGGGCCGCGACTTACAGTGATACAGCTCACAACATCTGGTCATATTTTGAAATGGCAGTCAGGAGGGTTAATGTCCACCTACACAGGATTGTGACTCAAAGCAGGACTGGGCAATCTTGGTAATACGAGCAGCTGTATTTTATCTGAAAAGAGGCAAAAGACATTTATTTAAACATTTCTGACAAAGTTTATATAAAATGCATCTATATTCTTGCTACTGTAGTTCTATCTCCCTTTATCGAATGTGGCAGCAACCATAAAACATACCTAGCAATACGTATGTGTACGGCAAATAAACCTCTTATAAACAGAAAACAGTACAAAAAGCTGTCATGTTGCTGTTTCAAACACAAGACCAAAACCAGAAGGCATCACAGGGCCAATTAAGCACATAGGGCTGTGGCTTTGCTACGCAGAACTACCTCCACAGATCTGACGCACAGATTTCTAGGCATATTTTTCTCAATGAATTAAAGAAATACATGTTCACCACAAAAGGAGGAGGTCACAAAATCACATGAAAAATATCTTCTTTTTATTCTGCTTTTATCATGAAAGTAAGATACCAGCACTACTATATTATGAGTAATGGTAATTGCCACACTGGGCAGTTTGCCGTCTGATCCAGGACTTTTTATTGGTGTTCGAAAGGAACAAAATTTAATATATTCTGTGCAATACACATGTAGCTTAGCAAACTCCTCTGGAAAAAGTCAAACATGTACTTTTCCTGAGACAAGAGGATATGATGGAGGATCTAAAAAGGTGCAACTGGCTACAAGCAAGTCTGAAATTTTCTGCACAAAAACCAGAATGATGCTAACTGTCAAGCCCCTGCTAGCTTTCTGACAGCCCCATGTATTCTCTTGAAAACACTGAGAAAACCAGAACCAGCAACTCCTTCTGTTAATAATTTCAAACTGGACATGTGTAAAAACCACCATCTGAACAGATTGTGCTGCAAGCCTTCTAGAGCATATTTGGTTGAATTCCTACCCAAATTCTGTCTTACTTTTAGATACGCAAAAAATCTTGGCAAAAGAACATCATCATCATCATCTCATTGAGATCCAGCGGTGCTTGTTTCCATAGGAAATCTCTAAAACAGCTTCTGAGATTTATCTCCTTCTCACAGATAAAAAATGAAGGGTGAAGGTCCTAATTTCCTGTTATTCTTAACAGCTTTGCTGAAGGAGGAAAATTTAAATAGTATCAAAGGAAGATTTTGGCAACTACTTTAAGGAATGTCTGCTACTTGCTAAGATGCATTAAAAAGATTAAATTGGTAGTGGTAAATTAGTCATTCTATGTAAAGATCAGCCTAAGAAACACTTGTTTGAACTGTGAACCTGTGGTTCTACAGTATAGAATCCTGATTTTACAGTCTTCGGGCAGTTCTAAAAAGATGATTTTGGCACAAGTAGAGAGTAATTGCTTCTTTCATAGGCTTTGGTAATTGCAGTTTCTTGTAAGGTAAACCGTCTTCCTGTATAAGAACTTGCCTGTTTCTACAAGTTAAGCAGGTTATAGGATGCTAAAAATGGTATTCTGTATGGTCTGCCTTTGCATTATCTTTGTAAACTCCTTTCTTCCTCTTAATATCTGTTGAGATTTTCTTCCTTTTAATATCTGTTAAGATTTTAAGAAAGGAAACATTGCCAGTCTGATGTTCATATAATTAGTCTACTTGTGCCTCAGTACTGTTAGTTTCAATGAGAAAGATGCACTTAAGAGCTGTAGTAGGGTTGGACTTGTGTTGGGGTTTTTTTTCCTTCTTCCCTGGCAAACCAGTGCCTTACCAATACAGTATACCATATTCCAGAAATCCTGATGTAGTAAACTTACAAATTCTTTTTTGGGTAAAGACTGCCATAACTTTCAGTTAAGCATTCTGACTCCTTTACATGCAAATACCTAATATTACTCTCCAAGTAATTACCATCGGGACAGCATCCACCAAACTTGTTCCATAAAAACATGACTATGTTTGTTCATTTAAGAGAGAAATAAAGAAGTATAATGTAAGTTGGTTTCTTTAGCAATAGTTCCATCCACACAGCACACTGGAGCTCACTAGTGATGCTGGGTTACCTCAGGACCCACATATTGTTGCTGGGCGGCTCTGACTCATACATTGTGTTTCTGTGTGAAGGTACTGTTCTAGGCTCTGAAGGAGTCCAGGATCACAGCCATAGGTTTGAATCATAGCTCTTCAGCCCTGCTGCTCTTTCTTTTGAGGTGCTTTTGGAAAGTTACTTTGAAGGGACGTGACCAATATTTTTATTATTTGTCATCAATATTCACTGAAAAATCTTTGTTAAACTTTTCATGTATGAGCTTGCCATACTAAACAAGTGCACCAAGACAAAATAAATTATCAAATAAATGGCAAAGATAGGGCAAGGCTGTCAAAGAAATCCCACAAAATTTCAGAAAACAGCAAAATACTTTCAAGAGTAGAAATAAAGATAAAAAGTCCCTGAAGAATCAGAATGAGGCTTTTTCATTCTTGATTTTTTTTAAAATCTATGTAAATTTGTCAAAACTGGTATTTAAATTTTAAAATCTTTCTTTCTAATGTTTCTATATCTTTCACAAGTAAGAATACCATGAAAAATACCTTTGAGTTTCTGAAACAGTTCTCAATTTTACTTGCAATTTTCATATGAAAAGGCAAACAATTTTCTTTGACATATCCATACCAGTAGTACTCATCCCCAGTCACTACGCGACCAAAACAGAGAACACAGAGAGCCAAGAGATCCTTTAAATTGAAATATCAAATTCCCAGCTGCCCAGATGTATTTGAAATTCCTACTGAGGACCCAGAATTAAAGCACCCACACAAATTCAATAGCTCAGTCTCAACTCTAGAAACCTCAGTACACTGAAATCCTTCCACCCACTCTGTTAAGAAACATACTGTAGTGCACTTTTCACCTGACAAGAAAAGTGGTTAAAATATCTCAGAAAGATGCAGATGTCAAACATTAATCATAACCCATACACACAGCTATGGGTGGGTAACTGTTGGTACTTAATTTTTACTAAACCACAATCCCCTCTGAACCTTTTCTATGTGGCTGTGTAAACATAACAGCAACTTTAAATCTTGTTGACAGTGACTTCTGTGCCTGTTAGGGGGCAGGCAGCTGCAGTTCAAATGATACTGCCCAGGAAAGCACTTCTGAATTCCCATCCTGAGCTCCAAACTCAACAATGCATTTTGGGACAGAGTTGAATGCTCAGTCAAAAACGTCACATCTTTACATGCAATTAAACAATTAAAAATTATGGTTATGAAGCAGGAAACAAAGTTTATTTTGGAATGAAAATAAACTGGAATTTGAAGCAGGACAGAATACTTTCTCAGCATCCTTCAGTGATAATTACATCAAATTTGTAAACCCCACAATTTTAAGCAAAAGATATCTTCAGCAATATACCCACATTATCATCATGACTTTCAATGATAGGTAAGTACTTTTACATATATTATACATACGTGCACACATACATAAAGTGAACTGGAATTTGACAGCGATTTCCAAGCCGTTATTAGACAGATTCGTTTAAGAAGTTTGAGAAGAGCCAAAAGAGCAGAAATAAATGCTGCATGAATTTATTAGCCATCCTATGAAGTTCTGTTACTTGATTATATTAATGAATAGTATCATACAATATTTCACTGAGTACAATTGAAGTTTTATTATTTCTTAGATCATGCATTTTTTTCTTTAGTAATATCCTGTTGAGTGAAGTCACTCCAAATAACAACACACACAACAGTGGTTTCAAATAAAATAACTAGCAGGATTTCTGGATTCCAAAATATATGCAAGTCTGTCTGTACGCAGAACATGATAAAAGATTTCAGAAGAAATGCCAGAGGAAAAGGACATGTCTTTTAAGATGGTCTAAAAACTTACTTGGTTCTGAGTTTTTTTGTATATTTTGGGGGCTGCATTTTTAATATTTTTAATATTTATCCAGGTGAATAATATGAACGATCAAACCAAAATTGTAGAAGGTCTGTGTGTCTTTTAATGTCTCAACTCTGCTGTATTCTAATGTTCATCTATCCCCATAGAGTCTTTTTAGACACCAAAATCACCAGTGCCTATAGGCTTCCTTCTATTTTAGAGAGTTTCTATTAAAAAAAATTCCGTATTTCTGATTATATTCCAATCTTCTGGACAGAAACCTGTATCGGAACTGTAGCCTAGCATTACTGCCTGCATCTTTTAGAACTAAAGAAACTTTTAGCAATTTACTTAGTAGAACCTGATTGCTTCCCCTGAATATAACAGTATGTTAAATGAGAAGCTGCATAAAACAAATAAATTAAGCAGGTGCATGTCAGGTTCTGATTTGGAAGACTGACAAGTGATCAACTCCACCAAGGTTTTATCTAACCAGAAACACATTTTGTTGATGCTTAAATATTTCCCTCAAGAATAAATTCTGCCAAAGCAGGAAGCAGCTCAATCAACAAAATGCTGCAACTACTAAAGATTCAGGTAAATGCTCTTTAGTAAGCATTGCGCTCAACAAGCTCTCACCCCTCTGTATATGCATATACACACACGCGCGGGTTAGTCTAAAAATACATTCCAATCTTTATGCCAGTGAAAAAGCACAAAAATGACAGGACATCAAAAAGAGAGACCATGTTTTTCAATGGCCTTTATGATAAACATTAAAACAATGATGGAACAGAAGAATCTCACATTTGGGAACTTAGAGGACATATTTCCCAACTGGATAGCTTTCCATGGATCCTAGTAAACAGCTGGAGGGGATGGATAGACTATTTGGTATTATTGTTCACTTGGCTTTTCTTCTGCAGTCATCAAACTTTTAAATGGTTTGCAGTGGAAAAGCATGACCGTAATTTCTTCTATATATGCTCAGTGCATATCATTTGAAAGAACGTCAAAGTGAGCTGCCATACACTCATTCAATAACAAGAATGTTAACAGTTTTAATTGACATTTTAATGCTGCCTCTAGTTCTTGTAAAGTATGCATAACAGTATTGCGTATGTCTACACTTGAACTGAGTATCAGCCCGTGGGCACTGCTTTTCCCCTCCCCCCAACCCCATGAAGATGTAAAACCTGCTGCTAACACAGATGCTCAAGAATTTGCTGTCTTAACAGTAGCTGTGGATTTACAGAAGCATGTTTCTTAAGCATCCAAGTTGCTAGTTTCAAGACTATTTAAATCAGTTCAAATGTTAAGGTATTTCTTCCACTACGCGTTATAAAATATGCCAACCTGTTGTTCTTCTCAACTCAAGGACAGCACTCATAGCATGGTCGCACCTAGCAGCACTCTTTTCAATGGGGAAAGATTCTATTAATCCTGACTAAACATATTTACTTTGCATAGTTTTTAATATATATATCTATATCTCACACTAAGAGGAAAATTCACAAAAGCATATTTATTGTAGAAGCCTAAACCAAACTGACCTTCAGCAAGGTACATGTACTTCTGCAAACGGTACTTCAAATTTGATACCGAAAAACATGAGGGTATTTTTATCATTGTCAAAAAGTTAATAAAAGAGAAATCTATACCTTTGCAAAGAGAAAACTGCTTAGTCTTAAGCATTTTGTCACTGTATGAGTAATACTTGCAGAAAATAATAGGAAAAAATAGGTGGAAGAGACTTCAAGCAGTCTTCTTATCGCAGACTCCTACCACAATAAAGGATTAAAAATACCTAACCCGTTTTTGGCAGATGATTGTCATTTTGTTTATAAAAGCTTTTAGTGATGGAAATTTCACTGAATTCTATGAAACTTATACAAAAGAGTATCTCCCAATGTCCTTACTTTGCGAAGTTTTTATTAAGGCTTTATATAAATCTCACTTTCTGAAAGAGAAGCTCAACTGTCCAGAGGGGAGGGGGCAGGGAATTTATTGCCTTTCTCGTCAGTTTTCTTTAAAGTATTTGAAGACCTATCATGTCACAAGTCCTCTCGTCTCTATTCTTAGCACTCACAACAACCACCCATTTCTTTTTCATAAGTTATATTTTCTAGACTTTGGATCTTTCCTTCTCTACATGACTCGATTCTCTCCAAGTGGTCCCCACAACTCTTGAAGTTTATGTCAAAAAGTGGCAAAAGAACTCCAACAGAGGCTTTATTAACAATGAGTGGAGCAGAAAGATTACTTCCTATTTCTTGATACACTCCTGCTTTCACATCTCAGGATGAGGCCTGCCTGCTTTCACAATGGCAGAACATTACAGATTCATGTTCAGTTTATGTTTCACAAAGGGGAACTTGTAAACCACTGGGTTTATGATAGCAATACTGCTATATAATGGGTCATTCTCTAACTTTCATACAGGAATTTTCTCCCCTAAGAGTAGTATTTGGCTTCTTACTCAACTACAGCTTTTCATATCAGACACTTTTTTCAATTTGTCAAGAACGTTTTGAATTGCAATTCTGTTCTACAATGTTCTTGGATCCCCTCCCAGATTGGTACCATCTGAAAATTCAGTAAGCAATTCTCTATGCCTTCAAAGCCACAAATAAAAACATCAAGCACTTAAAATATCTGTGTGATGCAAATTCTTCATATACATATATATCCCCACAGACACACTATATTTAGAAGGGCAACTTTTGATCAAATTCAGTCAGGTTAAAGAAGAAGATACCGTACCTTTTCAGTAAGAGCATAGTACTTTCAGAGAGGTAATGAAAATGATAAGACAAGATCACATTATTTTTTAAATTTGTATGATAGTGTATTAGTATTTTCTTACGGGTGCAACTAGCATGTGAAGAGAAATCTGAAGGTATGGCAAATCTCAGTGTACTGTGTTTGCGAATACCATTGGAGTGTGCTAAGCAAGACACAGCTCAGGCTCCAATCCAGAATAAGTATCTTCTATCACGCATCACACTGTCATCTCAAATTTTTATTATGTAAAATACCTTAGAAACAGGATGAATCCAAAATCCCAACTATAACCACAGATTAGCGAATTCTCCATTAGACTAGCCCCTTTACATACCATAATCTGATTCTTTTTTGTGTAATTAAATTCTACAGTCCATTATTAAGATAAATTAAATTTATTCAGGAGATTAAAAAAGTCACCTATGAACTACTGTGATTAAAATTCTTAATAAGTTGCCAACATTCTTGATGACTTGGAAGTGAATAACTAACTATACCTATATGATAAGAATTCTTAAAGAAAAACTTCCTGTGAGGAGCCCTTCAGAGATGTGTTTTGAAAACCTCCACAACCTTACTGGCAGGATATGGGATTAAATTAAATGAAATCAAGTAAGCACATTAAGAGCAACTGTCCTGAGTCAGAATAAGACTCCATTCTTTCTCTGACAATGGCCAAAAGTGTGTAGTGATATTTAATTCAAATTCTCTTCTCCTTTAGCAATAGTTCTCAGATACTTTGTATTGTCGTGTCCCTCAGTGGATTTTTTCTTCCACAAACTTGACTAGTTACCACCTCCATGCTCTAAAGCAATAAAATAAAAATAAAATAGGTCTGAAGTTGAACCATTTTCCACATCCTTTGGAACCCAGTATATTCCAGTCACAAGAATGGAAGGATGGAAATAAAAAAAAAAGGTAAATTCATTACACTCCCAGAAAAATCTTTCCTTCTTCATTTTGACTCGACTCTATCCAGCAAGAAACAAAATTTTTAAAAAACCTCTGACAATATAAGTCCCAAAGGATTTTATAAAGACAAACTCATGTGATTTACAGGTAGTACACTCTTGCTTCTTGGCCAGGCCCTGTTTTGAGTATGTATGCTGGGGACAGCTGCATTGTTTCCTCCACTGAGGTCTGACTACTCTATAAGAAATATAGTGACTTGCATATGGATAAAACTGATATTAACAGTGGAAGAATGGGTCATCTAATCTATCACCTTTCTCCGTAGGACTTGTGTTTACCATAGTGTGCTTTTCTGTCCTTTGCCACTCATGTCTTAACTGATGGGAGAACTGTATCTACAGTGAAAGGAGAACATTTCCTATTTTAAGAGAACCATGTTTTTTCTTGTTTTGGAAAATTCCATTTTCACATTTGTTTACTGACAGTCCTCACTGCCCACTATGACACAGCTCTATCAGCGGTCTACATAAAGGCAAGAGTCACTGTCAGAAATGCCAGTAACAGCTCTGTACCAAAGACACCACTCAGTGAGTTGTTTCTGAGACTGCGTGTATGAGGTTTACTTTGGGGTGGGGGCAGAAACCCTACCATTTTCTCACTTTCTAAAAGTGCATTAAATTAATAAGAAGAGAAGCTGTTACAATGTCCTGGGGTGTCCCTCTGAAAACTGTCCTAGAAAATCAGCTGCAGCAGCCTGAACTGCTGAAACAGCATGACGCCTTGAGCAGCTGCTGTTTCTTTGTCACATCATTCGCTGGCTGTCAGCGTTTTTAAAAAATGCAAGAAATGCAATCAACACCCACTGATAAAATTTTAAAGCTTCAGCCTGAAATAATGCCTTCTCAGGGAGACAGCAATGTAACACCTCTATATAGAAGGTATCTACCCTGCACGAGCTCATCCCTCTATGCAGGTTGAAAGGAACCTTGCCCACCTAAATATTCTGCACTTGAGATCAAGCAGGATGCTTTCAATTTAAACTGAAATTTAATTTAAAATAGGAGGGCACAAAATGTGCCTTCAGCAAGAGCTGCAATGCATGGATATAGCTTTGTTTGAAAGAACTATTCTATGATTCTACGATTCTATGTCCCGACTTCTCTTAAAAAAGAAGGGAGGAAGAGACTCAAAGAGCAAGTATATAACTCAAGAAGAGTTTTATCTGGTGTACACTTCCTAGTAAAAGAAAGTAAAATATGAGTGTGTTCACATGGAAGTTAAGAAAGACCTGTATCAGAAGATAATTCAGTTGTGGGGCTCAGATTTCCCAATTAGTCTTTAGATGATTTCAGGGCTATGACCACACCTGAGAATCACACCGTATTTTTCTGCACTAAGCAGAAGGAAAGAAGACAGGGAAAGAAAACTTCTATCATACCTTAGATTCATTATGACTTAGAAGTTTCACTCTCTAGATAAGGATAGATAATTTCTAAGAGGCTTTCTGAAACTGGAGTTTTAAAACAGCTGGAGAGAGAAATCCTACTGAGATCTAATTTCCTCTGGATTAATAAATACAAGTTCATAGAGTTGGAACAGAAGATTTAGGCTTTTTCCACAGTCTTTAACCACCTTAATACAGATAATATTTTTGCAGTTCAGCTTTTGAAGAGACTCAGCCCTGAAACAGTTTTTCTAGGAGACTCCTGAAATAGTCAGAGGCACAAACACTGAGACCCCTGAGGAATGGCTTGTTATCTAATTTTAAGAGAAGGTATATAGGCTCAACTCAGTTCGTTTGAAGTACACCTTTTGTGTCAATATTAGGAAATTTTTACATACTTTAAAATAGTTCAAAGGGAAGGGGTCATAAACCCAACCAATCTATTTTTATTTTTCTGAGGGAGGAGGGGGGGATTTATTTCCTCATCAAAACATCTTATCATACCAGGACAATATACCGATTTGACTCAACAGAAACAGCCTAAAGAATACGAAAGGCAAGTACAGCTCCCTACTGATCCAGGACATCAGTATACTCTCCACTCAACAGAGATTCACCTGAGCAAAGACCAGTGGACCTACCAGGTATCATATGGATTTGATATTCTAAACTCCCAAATAATAAAATACATTAAGATAAAACACAGTTGATGTCACAACAGTTGCACTCATTTACGCAAATGACACATTATGTCTTCTTTCGACTTTGTAAATGAGAAAGCTGCTTACATGCAATAACTACTCACTACTATATATAAATTAAAAGGATGTATGTATCACATGCCATTATATACTATATACTCAAAGAGCATATGATAAAAATCTCCTCATTATATAAGCTAGATATTGTTACTGAGTAACATCTCTACACTGCCAGAAATATGACTGCTTCCAAACGCTCTACAGCAACAGAAGTGAACTATAAGGGTGACTGTAAACCATACGATGCATTCACAGTAAACTACCCCATTTTAATACTTACAACCACATTCTCTAGTGAGTTCCATATACCACAGACATGTAGCCAGCTGCAGCTGCCACACCAGATGCCACAGCTTTAGATACAGAATGATGTCCTACTGCCATCGGAGCAGCTGGCTCGGTGATCATGGAGTGCGGACTGAAACAGCAAGTCATGTGCTTCTGGTGGGATGCCCAACATGCTAGGCTAAGCAAAACCAATTTATAATTCATGACTTTGCAAAAATCTAAGGGATCTCGGATTCACCTCCAACAGAAATCATTACAGTTTAGCTTAAGGGCACACAAACTTGTGCATGCACAAAAATTGAAAGGGTAACTTGGAGGATAAAAGATCAAAGAAATAAGAGGCAAAAATTAAAAAAAATAAATGAGATAACCTCTTACTACCTATTACAAAGATACAGTAATGGTGAAAGAGTCTTTTCAAAGACATTTTCTTTCAGTATTCTGGCTAAAGGTTTCCTTAGTACAACTCTACATCAGTAGATGAATATGCTGTTTTCAACCTTTGTAATGACCTACTGGCTGCTGTACTTGGTCTATATTTCAGAGATACTCCAAGCTAATTTTTTATGCAACCACGACTTCTTCCAGGGTAGAATTTACTAATTGTTAGACAGTCAAAAGCAATTTTTCATTCTCCTTCACAGATCAGCACCAGAGTTTAGGACACTAACTAAAGTAAACTCTTCCTGTACAGCCCTGAGGGGGAATGAAATCAAGCCAGCTATGATTCCCACAGTTTATGGCACTAAGTCATAAACAGCCTGCAGACTTGAGAATTTTGAGATGCCAGTCTGGAATTTTGCTCTGCCTCCTTTCACCCCTCATTCATCCCCAAACCACGTAACCTGCGGTTTGCATTTCCTCCACATGGTCTAATGCCACATTAACTTTGCCATATGAAACATGAAATTCTTTTAGGGAATTGGTTCTGCACTGAATCTGAAAGCATATGGCTGTCTGCTGAATCAAAAATATGGATTTGTATATGAAGGATAGCAAAAGTTGCAGATGTCACTGCTTTTCTTCTATCTTCTAGTTATGTCAGTGACCATAAAGACAATATATATTTTGCATAATCAAACTCTTTATGCTTGAGTGGCCCTATTGTAATGAAAAGAAAAAAGGATACGGGCTTTTGAAAATAGTGGTTTGTTAAATAACCTGCTTAGCTACGGGGTTTTTTCTTAAGACACATTAAGGCATCTGGAAAGAGTTGCTTATTTCCACAGTACATTCATAATGCATGGCTTCATTTGGGATTCCACCACAGGAGTGAGTTAAGCCAAGAGACCCAGTGAAGGTAACCTGAAGACGTGCATTTATTACATAGCAAAAATTGCAGTGGAGGGTGAAAAATGTTTCTTTGCATAGGTTTCAAGCAAACCTATCGCTCAGAAAACAAACAAGTTTTTGAAGATAAGGATGACTAATATGCTGATTAAGGGAGAAGAGTTTGACAACAAACCTAACTGGCAAAGAGGACAAACACACTGGTCATCTTACATAAATTCAGAAGAAAAGATATTTCTAAACTCTATAGTCAGACTGAACTAGACCACGGATGAGATCATACTCGAAGAAACAGGCTGATTACTGTTCATGTTGCAAAGCATATACTAACCCATGAACTGCTCCAGGGAGCAACGCAAGCATCTTTCTGACTGCTTTATATTTGCAAAGGTACTTTCACATATGAAGCATTTGCCCTTGAAAATGGTGAGCATCATAAATATAATATTTTGCTCACAAGTAAAGAAATAGCAAGCTTTGCTTCTCTTTAGCAGGACCACAAGCAAGACAAAATAAAAGAAGCCAGGCAATGACTGAGAGGAAAGAAAGGTAGTAATGAGTTCATACTAGAGATACACATCCCTTTTGCAAACTTTTGTTAAAATATTAAGCTCTGCTACACTTGTTTAGACTATGCTAGTTGTTAAGTTATAACTTTTGGTGATAAAAGAACTGGATAAATACGTATACAAATACATTATTATGATTTCAGCATATATCAAAAACCTTTCTTCTGAAGCAATATTATCTTTTAACTACCAAGAATTAAACTCACCCAAACAAACCAGTCCCCTTGCCTCAAGAACTTACAGTAGCGATGTCAAAAATAAAGAGAATTAAATTAGAAGCTTATAAGTAGACACATTTAAGAATTTGCAACCTTTAGCCTTTTCAAACAGCACCATCTTCTAGTGTGGAAACACTAGGTAAGATCATTTGTTTTGCCAATGTAAGCTGAGTCTTTCTAAACATGAACTCGCTAGAAACAACATACATCAAAGTATAGTTAGAATAACATACATAAACACATTGTGTATTTTCATATAACTCTATATAGCTCTAAAAAGTTACATCATCATCTAGTGAACCACCTTCCGTATATCCAAATTGACTTTTCTTTTCTAATATGAAAACTCCATAAAAAGGTTTAACAGCTCTGGAGTTCGTAGCGCTAGTACTAGATTCCTTAATAGAAAGCACAAAAGAGACGTAGAAGGCACAGGACAGGGACTAAACTTGTGTTAGAAAATCTGTTCTTCTATGAGAAAGGCTTTTCTTCTCCATCCTATGCTTTGGTCAGTATAGACATGTTAGTTTCCCGCCAAGGCCCTGCCCATATTCTAGGTAGTACTTTCCAGATTCTTGTTGCAGTACAGTTCTGCCAACATGAAGCATGCATAAAAAGAATCACATGAAAAACAGAATCCCTAAACTATATAATGCAAACCAGAATACAATACAAAAGAATAATACAAACAAGTAACTTTTTACAAAGACCACCATTTAGGTTTCTCTTTGTTTCTAAGCATAAAGAAAAAATTCTGGTTTCTACACATATAGAGATTTCTCTTTTTTTTTTTTTTCCTACACAGTGAATTTATACTGAAATGTATTCATATAACACCAGAAACTTGATCTGCTTTTACAATCATGTTTTAGCATTCAAACACACCTAAATTCAATAACAACAGTGAGAACTGGAAACCTGCAAACACCTTTACATCTGGAAGTTTTGATTAAAAACACTGCCCCTCATGAAGGTACAGAAGGTTCAATGAGCAACTGCTTCAATGAGCACTTATCTGGGGGGGAGGGGGGGGTAGCTAAACTAAAAAAAACCACCTTATTTTTTTCTCATTCTAATAATCCATTTTAAAAGGAAGATTCAGAGGATGAGATCTACTAGTTCTAACTAGTTCTGTAGCTTGGATGTGAGTAACTCAGCATTTTAACTGTGCAATATAACTTCTGCGTAACAAATCAGTATCAGCATAAATCTGTTAAATTTCAGTCAATTTAATTCTATGAATACACCTAAAGCTTTATATCTAATAAAATAAAGCGCAAAAGAATTTGATAATTCCATCTAAATCCTAGTAAAAAGGTAATTAAAGAAGGCTTTCACCAACAGCAAACAGCAGGAAATGAAAAATTATGTAAAAGTGCAATTGCTTAAAAAGATGATAACCAAACTAGAGCAGCCTCCTAGGCAGCAGAAAATTCTGTTTGTTTTAAATACAACAGTCAACTGAAAAGAAGAACCTAAAATTACTACAGGGAAAGAAAAAAAAAAAGCAAGCTACAATTAAAGATCAAATACATTATTAAACATCAAATTACACATTACTACCGTGAAACATGACTAGAGCTGGTGATTAAACAAGTCCACCTTAAACAGCTTCATATTAAAATCTACTTTTAATGGACAATCAGTAGGCAATTAAACACTCAAATGTTAATAAAAACCATCTGTATATGAGGAGTGATAAAAATGTGAATGTTGTAACATAATATTTAAACTTCAAGTCCCTAAAGAAAGACAATGCCAACCTGAAGATTAAATACATAACCTTGAAAGCACTGATACATACAACAGAGATTTATAATGCTCCTGGACTGCGTGAAACCGGTTATTTCTTCAAAGAACAGCACTAACCCTGTATTTTTCTTCAAATGAAAATCCCACCTCATAGAGTATCTTCAACTGGATAGATAGCATACCCAGCCCATGGATAGAGTCACAACACTTACTAATATATTCACTATAAGTCTACTATAAATATAATTTAAAAAATTAAAAAGAATGCCTCAATTAAGGCTAATAAAAGAAGCTAGGCATAGTAATAGCTAGCCTTCTAATGGTTCTGAGTATTCAAAAGAGATTAATGTAAAGGAAGCTGATCTGATCTAAACAGCTCACCCACTGGTGTATTGATATGTATTTGCTATAGAGCCCTCTTGCCATGACAGCCAGCTATATGAATGCCTGATAATGTCCGACATTACAAGCACCTATCATGCTGTTTTGTTCACCCTGATCTGACAGCTATAGATCAAGACTACCTCAACAACTAAAAGCCCATGGAGCCCCATACTATCAGCGGCTGCTTGCAGGTGCCAGCAGACACCCCCCAGGCTCAGGGGCCGTGGTGGGCGTGTGAGTATTGGGAGGCACCTGCTGCCTTCCTCAGCAGCCTCGTAGCCTGGGAAGGATTTAGCCTTGATCAAGCTCTTCTCAGCTTGCCGCTAGCTTTACACACATTAAGGACAGCAGGAATCAGTGAGTGAAGTATCAGATACCTTACCTCCACCTTCCAAAGACAGAATCATATAATCAACTAGGTTAGAAAAGACTTCTAAGATCATCAAGTCCAATCATTAACCCAAGACTGCTAAGACCACCACTAAACCATATCACCGAGGGCCTCATCTACATGGTTTTTGAGCACTTCTAGGGATGGTAATTCCAGCATTTCACCGGGAAGCCTGTTCTAATACGTGATCACTCTGTGAAGAAATTTTTCCTAATTTCCAACCTAAACTTTCCCTGGCACAGCTTGAGACCGTAGATATTTGGTCTAAGCATAATTTATGATCAGCGCTTACATGACAAACATTGGCAGACCTAAGTGATTATTAGAGTACTAGCTAGACATGGAAAATAAAAGTTTCTATGCATTTAAACAGTGCTCTGACATTACAGTAATTAGGTTAGTGATTCACATCAATTTACTCTCTTAGAAGATTCCCATAATGGCAGCAGAAGTGAATTTCTTTTTTTATTTAAATGAAGAAAAATCCTGGCATTTAAATGTGCTTTCAGCTATCAGATTTGTTGGATCTTATTTTTTCTTCAAAGACTGACAAATGTTCTAAAACCACATGCTTTATACTATGTGAGACAGAACTGCAACTTCAATCAGTAAAACACTAATAGCTTGAAGATTTAATACTGTACATATTTTGAGAATCTAATGCATAACAGTGCAACGGAGCAACACCTGTTCTGTCCTTGAAACTCTAAGAATAAAAACAAACACATTAGCAATTGTTTCTGATGAGTTTAGCAAGCCAACAGTGTTTTAAGGCTTAGTTCTTCCTTTCCAATACGTGGGTGTGTACTGCTGAGCATCCTGTAAAATAATCTACTAATCACAAACACAGTGTTCTAGTCCTCACAATGTTATACACACATGTAAGGAAGTTCATTTAAATGCCCACCAGACAAATGACATCATCTTGTCATTATTCACAATGATACTTCCCATCTTTGAGTACGCAAATAAACCAAAATGAAATGCACTTGCATTTATTATTAGCAAGGTTGCTGGCTAGAAAAGCCATTTAACTGACATTCAGATGCTGCTCATTTCAGCACCAAGCTGTATGTGCAACAGACTAAGAAAATTCAGAAGGCTGGCACCTTCATGTGGCTGGTGTTTCCACTAGCACTGAAGCCATTGTTACAAGAATTCTACAAAACAACTTTACCTCTATTAAAAATATGGGCTTATCCACACTTTCTATAGATTTTTATGAGTATTCATTCAGACTTGATAATTTGTAATCCCAAGCACAAAGATGGTGCAAACTCCACCAATGTGCTCCCTCTAAGTTTTCTAACACTAAAGGAAATTATTCTGCAATCAATTGGAAGTGGTGTAAAACAGGAAACCAAGCAGTAAGTGCCTCTGGTGGTGCTTGGGGCTGCGGTGCAGCAGCCGCTTCCAGATGCAGAGTATTTCAGGGCAGATGCAGCGCATGTCCGAAATGATGCAAAAGGAGAGGAAGGTTTGGCAGAATGAGGGGATATGCCCAAACGCAGGAAAGCCTCATGGACTAGGCAAGCACTCAACAGGGACTAGTCTTATTTAAAATCCACTGAGGTTATGCATTAAACTACAGAAAAGATTTATATATAAATGGCATGAATAGAGCAACTGTTTTGAATCACACATTCATTTCAGACCTATCACCACATGATTTTGGTTTATTTTTTCACTTATTTATGACTTGCTTTAGGTTAGGCTGCAGACTTACATTTTACTTTACCTAGCTTTTCATTCCTTTTACTTAGAGTAACCAGAGCTACTTGTAATGTGTCCCATAGTTAATGACAATAACTGTGCTTCGTAAAAAGCTTTAGAGGCAGTATGAAGATGGGCTTATCCTTACTGGAACTTTTCCTCAGCTTTACAGCGTTTGAACTTTACACATTAGCTGAAGCAAAAATGAAAATTATATAAACTTAATATAGCCTGCTTCTCCACTGACTTTAATTTTGCAAAGTAATTTATGTCTGCTCCAAATGGGTTCAGAGTACAACCATCCTCATGGGGTAATGATTTATGAAGTGTTGGCACACAGGTGAATATATGTAGCGCAAGAACTTGCAGATTCAAACCTTTTGTTTTCCTTTGTTGCTATTTAATTATGAGTGAAGTGGAGGCAAAGAGTTTAAATAAACCTTGTCAAGTATACATGGCCACAGAAACACTAGAGAATTTAGCAACTCAGTATAACTTCCCTGGGTTTTGTTGCTTTTTAAATTCAGGCACAGCTCAAATCATGGAACTTTTTCTACACTTTTTTCTCTCTTTTCTTTATCAGATTATTCCCCGTTTATTTGCAATTCTCCCTCCTCCTCCTCCACCGAAGGAATTACCCACTAACAGGCTTCTGAGAATCTAGCATTTTAGTCTCCCTTGCTAACCAATGATTCCTTCCCTTGGCTTTCATCCTTGAATGGAAGCCACTGCTTAGAATGGCATTTGGTAAGAAATCAAGATGTTAAACAGTAAGACAACTTCTAGCCTGTCTAGTTACTGTTGGTTTTCAAATGAATGAAACTGTTGCCTTAATCCTGTTGAAATAATGGGACATGCACCACTGCTCTGCTATGCTAATAAGCAAATTTTACAGTCATTTGTCTTATAACTAACCAGTAATGGATATCTCAAACTTTCAATAAGATTTTAATATAGGTCAAAATAATCCATTGCAAAATAATGCATTGCAGAAGAAGAGCATAATTTTCAATAAAACAACAAAACAAAAATTGAGCATGAGAAACATAAAAGGCAGTATCATTGCATGCTTTATTCCTGCAAGATAAAAGGTTTGTGATTTAGATGATCTGTCTTTAAAATGTTATGGTGCAAAATAAAACCAAATGACATTTTCTTTAAAAGAAATAAATTAATTGTTACCATCAATATAAAAAATTATATCAATCAATCCAATTCTCTGTTCCATGGCATTATCCAGGATATAAAGCTGTTTTCGTGTTAACCTATGATTTCATATTCAAACAAATGCTATTTGGGAAATAAGATTGAAAGATGAAGCATGGAAGAAAATGACATTTTGTGTACCATCTAATTACCAATCATCTGCCAGTGGAACTAATCAAATTGCATAAATTTAGACTGCAGATTTGTCAACCAATTACCTTAGAGAACATGCTATGCCCCTCATCAGTGATTCAAAGAACAGTCCAAGTACTAAACAACTTACTATAGATATTATAAGGATCTATTTTATTTAGGCAAACACATCCTCAAGCACGGTAATTAAAAGCTGCTTCAAGTTCTAATATTGCTAAAATACCACTACTGATGCAAATGTATTTTTAAAGTCTCTGATATTAATATAAGCTTGTAATTTAAGCTACAAAAAAGGAGTGATTTAAAATACCGAAATAAAGAAAATATAAACTCATGTACTACATTCTGCAAATCACACTTTTCATAACCTACACTTATTACACAGTACAATAGAGTGATGAAATACAGAGAGCAATAGGCTTCTAAATAATCATTCATGCATTAAGTTAGCTGTTTTATTTGAATTTAGAAAAAATGTTCTGGAAATACATTATGCTGGCTCTTATCTGTGCATTATTTTTCTTTACATATGAAAATGCTTTATTAAATATTAAATTCATTTTCATACCCCAAAAACTTTATTTGAATTAATTGCAGACATTTATTTGAAAAAGTCCTCTGCTAGGTAATGTTTGTCAGAATATACCGCAAAAGAAGAAAAAGAGTAACATGTTTTCTTTCTATTCGTCAAACTGCTCATATAAATACATATTTGTTACCTAAAAGCAGTAGGACACTTATCCATCATAATACAATCTAACCTTTCTATTATTTTGCCTCTCCATTCTTCTGAAATCAATTTCTAACTATGATTACAATACTATCCTGAACGTGGCTGGGAATTACCATTTCCACATTAATGAAAATATTAATACCTTCTAGATATTTGAACAAACAATTGGAGATTTTGCTGAAAAAAAATCTTTTAACTCACACAGTTCTTTGCACAAGCCACTAACTGAATTACATGTGGATAATTCAAAAATTTCTTATTTGATGGGATATCAAGTATTGTACTAAAAAAATACTGGCTTGTGTACAATCTTTATGTGATTTAGAGTTAAAGAAAGCTAGCTCTTTTTCAATTGATGCCATGCATCTCTGCAGACTGCTGTGTGCAGCGTGGTAAGCAAGATACTCCCATTTGGTTAGGGAGCAGCTCCCTTGCTCTCAAATCTATGGGCCCAGGACTATTAACAGTGGTAAATGAAAAGGATCCAAACCTCCATCATAATTTGCACCTATACTGTAGTCCTGTACAGTATGATATTGGCACAGGCTTTATGATTAGCTAACAATGGAGGCTTCAAGAATTGCCAGGCTTGCTTTGCCTGGGCTTGACTTCCAAGAGCTTCGGTTTAGCTTTAGCTGTAACACAAATTGCTATTGCCTGATTCATTTTAGCTTTACTTAGCTTTGTATCATTGCATATAGTAATAGAAACATTTTTAATAATTTTGAAACAGATAAGAGCTGTCTTCTGTACAATAAATTATCTCAGACACTAAAATAATGCTGCTGCATTAGGAAGTGGTGGAGGCAGAGACCCTAGTGGTGCAGCAGGCAAAGGATGAGACCTGAAGCTGTGAACAACTCAGCAGTGGTAAGTTACTAGTTATAATGCATGCTTCATAACTTCACAGGTCAAAACTGGTTTTAGAAGTAAAAGAAACGACACAGAAGAACTAATGAGCGTATTCAAAATATAACATACATGTAGAAAACCCAGGTAGAATGTGGAGCTGCAGCCCAATGAGGAATGATGGACAGAGTGTTTTGAAAAACACAGAAATGTCCAGGCCTTGGGAAAGAAGGATAAACATCAGCATAATTCTCAGAGCAAAGAGGAGGAGGAAGAAACTTCGATCAGTAACATGTCATTCCCTGCAGGCTCCTGAAAAGGTGGCCTCTGGACTATCTCTGTGTGAGCATAACACACCTGAAAGAAGAAAGATTTAATAATTCATGGAGGTTTTTTCCTCTATTTTTTAAATGTAGGTATATTATCTAATTAACATAATGCTGTGCATAGCATTATCACTTGCAATTAAACTAACAATAAATTCTTCATATACCTAATGCATTCCCCCTTTTGCCGAGAACAAGACTTTGACCACAGGAATATATACATGGGAAGAGTGTATTTGTTCTGTCCTGCTTTCATGCACAGAATCTCAATATGCTGCACATAAATAACTCTGTATGTTCCCAGAATCCATTTGGAAATCACTGCGTCCTCAGAGTACTCATTATTACCGGACAAACTATTTCCTAATCAGGCAGTGGTTATTCAGGTTTGTCTCTCAAAATACCACTCCTATAAGCAAAACTAAAAGAACAGCTAGGTCAAATTTTCCCAAATCTAGAGATACAAACCAAGGAATTCAATTTCTAAAGTTTTGTTTTGCTTTTTATGGGAAAGGTCACTTCCTTAAACATAACTTTTGCTTTCTCCCCTTATGAAAAACGTGCATTGCTTCTGGTAACAAGTTGTCACTAGAAGTGGTGGTAGGAGTACCTACTTAGCATACAATATCGCCCCCCCCAAAGACTCAGATTGAAGGTTGCAGACCACATATGCTTTCTGAAGAGCTGATCTGGAGAAGGTTTGGCGCTGCTAAGAAATCAGATGGAATAAACTTGTATTATCATTCTTGTTACCCAAAAGAACAACAGATTTACAGGCCCTGCAGTCTGAATGGGAACGGCACACACATTTAAAGTCAGCTTTGGGAATTCCTTTCTTTTATTACTATGAACATAGTATGTCCACATCTCTCTTCTGACAATATTGTCAGTAATACTTTGTCTAGCTATAATTCTCCCTTTGGAAGCCAAGTACACAAAGACGACAGCTTTACAATTTAATTAAAGGTAACAATAGAGAAAACATAATAATAAAGTGAGTTTAACAATTCATGAGTCAGATACAAAAGCAGAGAGCGTTGAGCATCTCATTAGTGAAGTACTGAAACCATTTTACATTTTACAAATTACTCTAGAATAGCAGTCCCAGTATTTCATATTGAAATATTGAAGCTTGTAAGGTGTCTTTACAGTTCTGTACTGTGTATATATATATATATATATATAGGAAAAGAAGACAAACATAGTACCTTTACATCTTAGAAGAGCATGAGATGCATACCCTATTGGTAGATATGCAACAATGATACGACAAAATCCAGTTATATGAGACATGTTTTGACAAAATCTATCTGCAAGAATTTCTGAATTTTGGCTGCAATGGCAGTCAGAAGACAAGATTTTTTGGAAATGCAGAAAAGGTGGTTGGTCTTTCATGCATATATTCTTTCTGTTTAACTATAGCTGAGAGCAATGATGCCATGTGTACTATTCTTTAGAATTGACTCAGAAAATCATTTTGCTGAGACAGGTCCCATTGCCAGTGGAAGGCTCGGCAATGGTGCACAAAAGAGAAACAGGCTTAAAGGACAACAGACAACTTACGCTAGGGCATTTTACACAGGAAGGTAGCTTAGTTCTGACATGCAGTTATCAACAGTAAAGTAATTTTAAAGAAAACAAATGAGGACAGGACTGTACTACAGGCTTTCTCATAGGTAAGCAAGGGGTGCATTTACTTCCCACACAGTTACCTTTCCTAGGTCACTCTCCATGCAGGTGTAAAGCTCTCAAGACACCTTTTTGCAATGCTTTGAGAACTCAATCACAATAAATTATTTATCTTTAAGGGTTAGCTGATTTTCAGTAATTCTTCTTCTGTCTCCTGATCACTTCTTGCTACTTTGGGGCTGAATCTACATAGTAGTCTGTTGGTCTTGGAGACTGTCACAGTTTGAACTCAGCCGACAGCTAAGTGCCATGAAGTCCCTTTATCACTTCTCTCCAGTTACGCACCTCCCCTCCCCTGTCCCTGGCAAGATGGGGAAGAGAACTGAAAGAATGTAAAACCCACAGGTTGAGATAAGAAAGTTTAAAAGTAAAATAAAGTAACTACAGTGATACTAGAAAGAATACCACCAGCAACAATAAAGATAATAATAGGAAACAACAACAACAGAAAAGAAATGAAAGTTCAGACAACACAAGTGATGTACAATGCAATTACTCACTGCTTGCTGACTGATAGCCAGCCCAAACTGAGCAGCGATCTGCTCTTCTGGGTGACTCTCCCCAGTTTATATACTGGGCATGACGTGCTGTGGAATACCCCTTTGGCTAGCTCAGGTCAGGTGCCCTGTCTCTGCTTCCTACCAGCTCCTCATGCCAATCCTCACTGGCAGAGCATGAGACACTGAAAAGTCCTTGATCAGGGTAAATGCTACTTAGCAACAACTAAAACATAGGCATGTTATCAGCATTGTTCCCAGACTAAAGACAAAATACAGCCCTGCACCAGCTACTGGGAAGAAAAATTACACTTCCAGGTAAAACAAGGACAGAGACAGAAACAAGCCCACAAAAATACCTCCCCACTTTTTCTTTTCCAAGGGAACACATTCAGAGTTTCCTCCTATTCTGGATGATTTCACTAATTCTTTTTTTTTTTTTTTTTTCTAGCTCTCCCTTGCCAGATAAGAAAGGACTCAAGAGTTGGTGACCACCACCTCCTGTGGCTGAGAATCAGTCCCCTGGGCTGCTGGAGTCTTGTCCCTTGTCCTACAACTGTTTACCAAATGCCTTTGTGTACAAACGCTTTAAAATGCTAGCTGTCACTGCTGCATTGTTTGGTGCTCCAGGGTAGCAGAGGACACATTGCTTCACAGTGCTCTTTGGGTAAGACACAAAGATTTGCAGATGAAGGTGCCATACATACAGAATGGGTAAACCTGATTGTGTGGACTTGAAGACACATGCATGGGATTTGCATAGCCAAGATTTGGGGAAAGGAGATGCAGTTCAAGAACTAGCATTTCTACAAGAGTGATATCTTACACTGTAAATAGCAAGGAGATAAACAGAGTACCCATATTTCATTGCCTTTTGTTTCTCATTACAGGCTATTACACCTTCTGTGTATAAGACACACTACCACATCAGAGAGCTCATCGGACATTACCTCCACTGCTACCACTATGCCATCAATCATGGATATAACAGCATCAAATCAAAGCAGCTCCAGGATACAAATTGTGCCTTAATGTCTGTTTATATTTTATTTTTTAACCTATGGAAAGTCTCTGCCTGAGATTCCAGCAAAAATACTAATTAATTAAAATTACACATATATGCATGATTAATGTGAGTACTTGCCAAACCCAGTCTTTTTCAAACACCTGTTCTTTCCCAGCTATGAGATGCAGTGGTTGGCAGCAGAAGCAAGTGCAAAGAGAAAAAAGTCCTCCCGTGAAACAGAAAGAATGTCCATTCACTAAATAGAAAAAACCAAAATGACAAAGGGGAAATAACAGACTAGAAAGTTCAAGATTTTAAATTAGTGTTAACAGTTCAATTTATCTTGAATAATATTACAGTAATTGGATTGTGTCCATCATACCGCTGTTGTGACACACTTCGTTTGCTCTCTTTGTTCCTGTCAGTTTCCCACAGAGACCACTGTTAGATGAAGATCACTTTTCAAACTCCAGCATCTTTATTCTGCTTGCTACCACAGCTGAAACCATGTGGCAGACTGCACTTATAATGCTCAGAATTCATGTATACCTTTGTGACCCAGATTGCTGCTCTTCACTACAGCAACATTATGTATACAAGATGAAAAAGTTCTCATATATTAATACTTTAAGACTAACTTAATGCAGCTATTAAGAGTTTCAATGCATATTGCTTTGCTTGGTGGTTTAGTCATCAGCAGTGAAAGGTAAAGGAGTAATTTTCATCAGCCACAGAAGACTGAATATAGGTCACGGTGAGTTCAAAGACAAATAATTTAAGAATCAGAGCCTCAGTGAAATGCATCAAAGGTAATACCAAGTAAATCACTGTGTCAGAATGAATGATTAAATATTATCAAGAATGTGAATCGATATTAAAAAAAAAGCTTTGTATTTTATTATGCTAGATTTTTTTGCCACACTACCATTACATTTCCCATTTTATATTTTATATTTAGATTGGCCTATAACAAAACTATAATGTTTGCCAGAATAAGATTAAGCAAATTTTAATTTAAAGTCCATAAAGGTGAATTTTCAGTAGAGACAATGCACAGCTAGCCAGCAATGTTTAATAATAATTCAAAACTGTAGCCTTTTCACACAATTCTAACAGAATAAATCCTGCAAATCACCGTAAATCTCAAAAATAAGCCCCCAATCTCATGTGATTAATGTGCAAGGAAAATTGGCATATTTTGACTGTAACAAAGATACCTCTAATCTCATTGTCTCAATATACCATATCAAGTTAAAAAAAGAATTAAGGATGGGTGCTGAAAACAGCAACTAGAAAATGTTGATATGGGACAATAACCCACACAAACACCTTTACACAATGCATAAGAATGCAATTAACATTTTTTTGCTTTTATCTATTTTTCAAAATTCTAAGGCATCCCTTTTAAGCATAAAAGGCCAGTAAGAAACATCTTTGAAAGCTACCAATATAAATTGTAAACATACTCAGTTTTATCAGAAATGTCATCTTGTCACAGTGGGGAATAAGGGAAAACCGTCCAAGTAGTAAATAAAATAACAGCACTAGACACTGCGGAAATCGGTTAGAGGGACAAATGTAATAACGAACATTAAAATATTATTTAGTATTTCTCTATTTGAAAAATAAGATTTTTCCTAAACACTGCGTGTACATAGAACATAGAGAACTTCCATATTTACAGAGTTTTAAAGGTGTATCCTAGAAGGTTAGGGTTGAAAGCCCAGATGTGCAGTTATTTTTTCTTGAGTTTTAAGATTTATTAGGAGCATCCTGCTCATCCATACACCTGCCCCTTTTCCTGATTTCTTTATCATGTGGTACACTGGTCTTGGGCCTGAAGGAAGTGCTGCTTATATACTTACCAGCTCTCTTGGCTTTTCTTCCCTTCTAGAGCCCTATCCCATGGGATTCCTCTAAATGTGTCTTTGAAGAGGTCAAAGTTAGCGCTCAGGAAGTATAAGATTCTAGTCCTGCTTACTGTTTTGCTTCCCCCACGCAAGATCCTGAGTTCCACTATTTCATAATTGCTACAGCCAAGACTGCTCCCAACCTTTACATCTTTAACCTAACTTACTGGTTTGTAAGTACAATGTCTAGCAACACACCTTTCCTTGTTGGCTCCCCCACCACCACTAAAGTATTCTTCAATGACCTGCTGGAATTTGCTGGACTGTGTGTGCTGGACCACGTTACCTCTCCAACAAATATCTGGGTGGTTGAAGTCCCACAGGAGAACCACGGCCTGTGACTCCAAGGCTGCCCATAAAAGGCTTCACCAACTTCCTACTGATCGGTGGCCTCTAACGAACACCCACAAGACTGTCCTCCATATTAGCCTGTCTCTTATTTCTCACCCATAGACTCTCAAGTTGTTAAGGAAGAGATGAATGGGAAACATTTAGACAATTTTTACACTGATTTACAGTAGAATGCTTTCCCTTACCTTGCACAAGTGATGATAGTAAAAAATCATGGCCATTTTTAAGTGATGAGTTTACAGTTGATAAACTGTAAACAAATTATTTATACTAGCATTTTCATTACTCAGCTGAGCAAATAATTCAATGGGGATATTACCAGAAGACGTCTTTCTGGAAATTTCTACAGCTTACTAATAAGATATTTAGACAGACTCCTCCTACAAAAGAGATTTTAGAGACCCAGAAAAAGAAAGCTCATCAGCTACAGAAAGAAGCTACTTTACTATCCAAGTAAGCATGGATTCTTCTTGTTCAGCAGCAATACTGTTGGTAAAGGTATCAAAATTCCTCTCACTCTCTGTACATCTCATGAGATTTCTCCAGCCTCAGGACTGCAAAAACTAACTGTGCTTGAAGGTAGAGGTGAACATTAAAAACAAGAGATGAACAATAAGAGACTTGGAAAGCTTACCTAAGTTGCTCTTAACACTATTCTGTAACTCCTAAATCTCTATTACTAGTTTATTTATATGGGCTGACTTGATTGGTTGCAGCAAGTCAAATGCCCTCTGGACATTCATCAATGCGTCCAAGCTGAACTATTAACCTGAACTATTTGGGCAATATCTTCACCAAACCTCTAAAGCCTAATTCAAAATACAATGTTATAGCATTCGCAGGTTCACAAATTTCAGTAGAAGTTCACTCAGTATGAACCTACATTCACAATCTGAATGTTCATAAAAAGGCAGAGTTACTGCAGCACTAGCCTTTATATTTTCCCATGACTGTGAACATGTCATTACCTGTGAGATAGATTTTTTCCATATTTAAAATAAAAAAATAAATCAAATTTGATTTTCATGCAAATTATGCCTATCTCAGAACATGATACTTAAGGGAATTATTCTAATTTTAACTGATGTTATCACTAAGAAGCACTTTTTTACATCCTGATTAATGAGATCACATATGAAGACTACACAGTCCTTGACATGTTTATATTATATATAAATACACCATATAAATATACCTTGCAACAATTTAACATTGTAGTGTAAACTATTTTGCATTCAAATAAAAGATACAGCTATTATTTCACCTTGGATACTTACAAATTCTGAGCTCTTCATTTAATTGTACATGTCAGTCCTCTAGGACTCATAAACGGTATACAGATATACTTTTTATAATGTAATATTCATTTTTTTCTGTGCTATGTTTAATCTTTGCTTCATGTTTTTCTTCTAGCTTTCCTCTAAAACACAGCAGTATTTGATAGCTCTGTATTGTGGGGAAAAAAAATAAAAAGTATACACAGGAATATTTTTATCTAACCATAAAATGATGCCAGAAACCCAACAGGGACCAAGCACCATGTTGGAACAAAAATAGTCCAGAGACACACTTTCAAAGTTGAGCACCTGCTGTAAAATAACCATCTGTGTTTAACTGTAATTTAATTATAGGTTCATTCCTTTTGTGTACACTGGAAGGATCTCATAGGTCTTCCCCAGTTAGTCTGCAATCAACTTCTGGCATTTTGCAAAAGCAACAGACATGTTCTCTTAGTAACACCTGCTAACTTGTTCCATTCCTGTTTCAGTAAAAGCCTTCTGGGATTTTACAATGGTGTTGAAAAGCAAAATAAAAATTATTATTAAATAAAAAACTGCATTATTCACCTCCCTAAAAAGACAACGTTATTTCCTATCAGATGTACCACTTCCTTTTCCACAAATCTAACCCAAGAATCACAAAGGTAAAAGATTTATTACTGTTTTTGAGTGGAAAAGAAAATCAGTATTCTTCAAAAATCTCTAAGCTACCATAGCAATCCATATAAATTGAAAACTGTAGCATTCTGCTCAATACCTCAAAGCAAAATAAAGTGCATAGGCATTAATACTTGCTGAAACTAAGCTTGTCCACTAGAGATTCATTGGAATTAGAACAAAAAACCAACACAGCAACTTCTTATGTGGAGAAGGATCTAGTCAGAGACCCCAAATTTAACCTTAGCATAGACAACTGTTTAACTGTGATCAAGTCATTACGCCAAATTATTCAAATATTGATGCTCTAAGTTAACTACCTCATAGAAGCTTGATTTAAAAAAAAAATAATTTAGAGGCTATTTAACTATTTTAAATAATTGCAAGATAAAAGATTAAAATGTCTTACGTTTTCAGTGTATCTTTACATATTACTTAAAATGCAAATAAATCGTTACCTATTGAACTAAATCCTAGGGATGAAACCTAGCAGCAAGCAGTGCAGAAGTGTTTAACAGTCTTGTAAAACAAAATCTAACAATAAAGCAGCAACTTCAGGAATAAGTGGAACTGCACCCAAATTCAGCATTGGCTCATATTCAGCCCAGACCTAATCATAAAATATACATTTAAACAAGCTTCCTTGAATGTTCAACCACTGGCTGTCCCATTACCAAGCATTTACATAGACAAGAATAATGCAAAAATACATTTTCTGTGAACAGTGGCTGACAAACATCAGCATTAGCATAGCATAGAAAGTTTCATAGAATGTTAACCATTAAAAACCACCAAACCCCCCTATTTTTTTCCTGTCCTCCGCCAAAGTGAAAGAAGTATGCATAAACTCAGGGACAATGAAGAAGTAAAAGACATTAGTGAACCTGGAGCTGGGAATGTCACTTCTGTAATTTTTGTTTGTGTATTACGTGATGTGTCATTAAGTCACCTGGTAGGTGACTTAAAAAGGTGGTGAGCAATTGCCTTTGAATCACTTTGGGGTTTTTGTGAGTTTTTCTCTTTTCTTATTATCATGTCTTTATCTCAACCCTTGAAGTCTATGCCTTTCTTATTCTGTCCCACATCCTGCTGAGGATGAGGTTTGTGGCAACTCTGGGAGGGGAAGTGAGCAGCTGGGAAGGGTCTTTGTTACTAGTCAGGGTCAGCTTACCACAAATGAGCTGATTGTGATTGCCATCTGAGTGCAGCACAGAACTTTCCTACACACCTTCTGGAACAGGAATATTTTGAAGAGTAATGTAGAAGAGAGAATGCTCTCTGGGCAAAATTTATTAAGAAATGGTTAGCCATATGGAACAGCATCTATGATGAACCTAAGGCAAGCACAGGAGAAGACTGCACAAAGGCAAAAGGAACAAAAGAGCCAAAGCTCTAAAGTTACAGAGAGATAAAAACAGTGGCTCTAAAGCAGATGAAGAGCAGTTAGAGGAACCAACATCATTTTCATCTCTTTTGTGGTTTTTATGTGGCTCTGTCTAAAAAGACCAAAGGAAATGTTTTGAGTAACATGACTGACAACCAGACTGTGGCCTGAGCATGTGATTTTCATTGAAATTTCTCTGAATAAGAAGGCCCACCTGCAAAGCCATTGTAGTACCAAAGCTTCTATCCTATTCTGTGACTGTTTATGCATCACCACAGATTAGGAAAAAATTCTTATATCCAGGACACAGAGTTTCAAAGCTGGGGGGGGGGGGGGGGAAGGGGGGGGAGGGAACCTAAACCCCAAACAAAACCCCCAGAAATTTTACAGCATTTGATACACTCATATTCTACAAATAATGAGAAGGGGAGGGGCTCGCTAGTTAGAGCAACGTGGTCAATACTATCCAAATTCAAGGATTGCTCTGTCCCCTAGCCGATTCTGCTAGAGGTTTGTAGGAGTGTGAAAACAAAGAGCTGAACTCCCAGAAACAGTTGCTGTTTGTGTGGTCAGGGTCAAAGAATAAAGCAAGCTTCAGGCATGGAAGGAAAAAAAAAACCAACGCACATGGATTGTGCTCACACAGGAAAGAGTAACATAGTAGGGAAAGGAAGGATTTGACTCTTGGCCATCTGAAATGGCCAGCCTTTGCACAGGCTTTAATTTAAAAGGTCAGTTAGAGCCAGTTTATACTTTACCTTTTAAGAAGTTGTAAGACTGTAGTTGAGAATATTCTAAGCTGAAGCTAGAATCTCATATACTAAGAAAAAAAACCACAGGACACAAAACGGATCTCCTGGATCATGAAGTTATCACAGGCAACTGCTTTTATCACTCCAATAAAGATCCATTTCATTTTTGCTGCATGTGTTAATACCACATATAGCAAGCCTAGCAAGGAGAATTACAGGATGGGAAAAAGATGAACATCCAGAACTCCCGAGAAAAGTCTCAGATTAGACATTTTACCTGTTGGGCCATGAATATATCTGACAGACTTGCTGGCTGCTGATGACGCCTCTGGCATTTACTACTTTCTGCAAGGCTATATGCTCTCAGGGGACCATTAGAATAAATAGAAAATCTTATCCTGAAAGATAGAGAGGGCTTGTCTGAAGTATTGTTCACATTCAACCACACTACTCCACCAAACCCCTCCAACTGTCAGACACCATAATTAAGGGGGTCTTTCTTTGTTTTCCCCTTTTTTCCTCCAAATAAATATTGGCCAAATGTGGACCATAGCAAAGAATATGAATAAAACCGAATTTTCCAAGAATTACCCAATGCTGATGTTCACACTTACAAATTTTATTTATTTCTTCCACTACTGAGTTAATCTTGCTCCTAGACTTAAAAATACATGGGGCAAGATCTGCCTTTCACATTTACATATTTAGCAAATACTGCTAAAAACATTTTTAAAACACTCTTATTTCTTGTCCTGGTAAAAAAAGACTTTAGTATTAAATAAAAGCAAGGAACTAGCAAGAGAAAAAGAAATTACAGTATTACGCAGAGAAGTAGTAAATACATCACCAAAAGCCTGCTACAGAATGTGAAGTCATGAAAGACATGTCGGTACAATAGACACGATCAAAACCAAGGAGGAATCTATCAAAGATTTGGAAGTTGCAGCCAAGATGAAGGCATTAGTGATATCTATCACTCTCTACAAGTGAATTCAGGACATCAAGGTTCTACCGTGGTACACACACAGATTACTTAAAAAAAACCCTCACTTTCACTAGTTCTTTCTTCATAAACATATACACACAAATATAACCAATTACAAAAGGTACATTAACACCACTTGCATTTGTGGGAGTGTAGCATTAAAGAAACTGAGTGAAATGAAAGTTTACAAGTGGTCAGAATAAAGAGCAAAGAAAACCTGAAGAGAACGAGAACCCAGGGCTTTTCTAACAAATGCCTTACTGTACCAGCTGGTGTTTGTCCATGATTTTAAAAAAGTATTACTATCCATTCATTTCCCTTACTTTAGGTCACCTTTACTTATAAGAAAGGAAATGTATCATTTAATGCTTGATAAAGACAAGAGGATGTACAGTAAGAAACCACAAACCCTAGTTGACAATTTCTAAGTGGAAACAAGCTCAAAATTGTGTTATCAGTAATAGAACATATTGAAATTTAGGGTGACAAATTCATCTGTATGACATTCTACCAATCCTTCCCAAAAAGGAAAGCAGTATGCCACATAAAGGATTTGAATGCCAGTGTGCAAAAACAGAGTCAGCAAAAGCAGTATCCAGACTGAAAACTTTTGTAGGTCTGTGAGGGCCAGCACATGATGTCAAAAGTTAATAACACTCAGAAAATCTATATTTTTTTGATAAAACTGATATCTGTGGATACTTTGGGAAATGCAGTGATTGCCCCAGAAACACCGCTAGGAAATACAGATGAATGTGAAATACAGATGAAAGTTTTAAGGAATGTATTTTTTAGATATATGCGATTAATGGTGATGTAGAAAGGAGTAATTTGTCAGGAAAAAAAGAAAAGAAAAAAAAGTATGAGCTTGCATGGATGTTAAGCTTATCAGCTAAGAAAGGTACTACAGTGTTAAGACACAATTTACGTCATAAACTGTAAAATTACAATTTATGTGATGAAGATTTATGCGATAAAACTGAAAATTACAGAATAAATGGTTAAAGTACATATGAGTTTCTTGAGTACTTAAGAACATATACAAAAATTATTGCATATGGATTTGGGATAACTGTGAGGTATGAATGAAAGAGATTTACTGCTGCTTTGGAAGATATTAAAAATCCCTCAGATAAAAATTTAAGTTACCAGGCAGCAGTTTACATAAATTTATTTAACATTAAAGAAAAAAGTATGACCTCAGACCTTTGACTTCCACGATTGCCTGGCACATTCATAAGAGTCTTTAATTAAGATCAACACCTTAAACTTGATAAAAAAAAATCTTCTGACTGAAAAACTATAACAAATGCACTGTTTTCTGATAAGATTAATTCCTCCTACTCTAAACCTCAGTTTTCTACAGTATACATCCATTCAAAATAACTTATAACTTTAGCCATAAAGCTTTAATTTAATTCAAAACTCAGTCCATGCAAATTGCAGCTTTGCCACTTATACTGACCACCATCCCAGATATAACTGAGAATAACAAGTCAAAACACGTACTGAAGACAATATAACAGCATGTAAGTGTAGCTGATTTGCCCTGTAAGGGAGCTTATGACTCAAAATAACAGAATCCTTCACGTTCTCAATAGGTCTAAGCTACGCTTCTAGAAGTAACATAACCAGATACTTCTTCTACTCTAGGTCTTTTCAGAAGTGCCAACTGAGCACTAAATATTAATTGTTTACATTATATTGATATTAATTGTGTTGATGCTTCTGCAGTGTTTTACTGCTGTAGAATTTTCTTCAGATTTTTTACTGATGGGCAGAAATTTCTCATCTGCTATTTTCCCTCTAGACAAAATTGTACTCTAAGTTGCCCGCAGAAAAGCAATATTACTTATTATATACCTGTGGAAGTTCGACCTTGCATGCAATCATCAGGTATTCATATTTTACAATGTTCTTCCCCACAGTATACAAAACTAATCCCTGTTTTTATGTTAGTTTATGATTAAATAGGTGTGGATTAAATTGCTTCTGAAACCACTTGTTTGTTGTTATGATGTAAATGCGTGTTCTTATACTCCAAGCAGATCACCTGTCTCAGCTTTCAGTAGTTATTCGCAGTCTGCTTAGACATTGACACCCAGCAGATATTTCAAAAACATACACTACAGTAAGTCATTGTATCAAATCACTGAATGTAACTGCATATAATTGCTAGATGTTCTGTCCTAACAGTTCCAAATTTGCTCTTAATCATGGGTCAGAAGGGATATGTAAGAAGGAGAAGATACCATATCTAGATTCTCCATCACCTAAAGAACAGAGACTTTAAACAGATCACAGCTCAGCTGCTACAGGAATGAGAGGATACTCCACACACATAGACCTGTACTTTGACTGTCATTCCCTTTTGTATCAGTTCAGTCTTAATTATAAATACATTAATTTATCTTTTGTTATTTTCCCTTCCAACTCATCATTCTACCACCCTCAGTCACACGATTCTTTTGTTTTTATTGTCTTAGTCATTGCCATTCATTTTCTGTTATATTAAGCGGGGTCTCCCCAACACTTTTTCCCAGTGGTAAAGTCAAGAGTAAATACTAAGTAAAATTTACCTGTTTATAACATAGACAGTGAAGAGCCTCTTCTTTCAACCCAGTATGTGCTGTCTGTCAGTGAGTTTATTTTTACTTAACACAAAAATGCAGCTCTCAGTTCTGAGCAAAAGTATTATCCATTTCTTTGTGGTGTAAATGGCAACCTTGTCTAGCCAAGCCACTGCCCACAATCACTGATGAAGATCTGTACGCAGACATATATAAAGCAATTGTCTCCCCAAGACCCCATATCATATCACTCTACTTCTCTAACCTTATTTCTGTCTTTTGTAGCTTTGCAAATCCCTAGTTCCTGTAAGCTCAGACATCCATGAAGCAAACATCTGCAAGGAACAAGCTATACATTTTAGGTAACATAACATTGCCAATTACCACTCAGAATCAGGTCTATGGTATTTCCTGACAATATTTCAACTCAAACTTCTAATTCTGAAGTAGATTGGAAGCAGTGGAGGACAGTGGCCAAACCCAAATTCATATATAAACCTAGATGTCATTGCAAAAAACCTGCACTTTACTCACTGAGTTGAGGCACACTGTTGAGGCATACTGAATGAAATACATTAATCAAATGCATTTCTCCATTTTGAAAAAAAAATATTCCAAAAAAACTCTTATGGAAATGAGACTAGAAATTAAATATTCCACAAGTTCTTCTTTGTTCATTCTTTTTGAGCTAAAATATTGTAGTACACTACAGGGCAATTTTTACTGTGCCGTTAACATTTTCCTGAGCTTGTCCTAAATTTCTGGCATATACAAGCTAGACTAACTTTCTTAGTGTAACTTCCATGTAAATCTAGCACAATATATCTCTGATCTCTCTCAGACGTCTCTGTTTCTATTTTTGCCCCTCACATATCCATAGTAATCTCTCAAAAACTCAGTAAGAAATGTCACTTGTGTGGCATATGTGCAATCCCAGCTAAACACAGAGGGGTTCCTCCTGAATTAATAGCAAGAGTGGGGAACATACCATGCAAGGTTAAGTGTGGATAGGATGCAAATGAAGTAAACAGGCACAATGACTAAAAGAGTCCTGCATGCCACGAACAAGCAGGTGGATGCAACCCTGTATATGGACAACCTGCTTTCCTCCTTTCCTTAACTTCAACAGCTGTGAACAAGCAGCTCTAGACTTGCTTGATAGCAACTCCACACTCATAAGCACCTGTATGCATGATAGAACCAGTTCAGCTGCTAAACTAAGTAGAAAATAGATGTCTTATTGTAAGCAAGTCTGACTCCATGATCTAGTTAAGTATTTTAGAATATCTGAAGATTTAACATGTTATCAACTAAGCATTCTTCTCTGAATAATCACAATTTTTAAAAAAGGGGGAATTGCAATAACATGATCTGCAAATCAGGAAAAACTATGTGCAATTCTGATGGTTTTACTATATTCTTAGTACCAATCTTTTTCCCCAGCTGAACATTTAAACCCTGAGCTATGGATCCACAGGTCTGAAACCTGCAGCTGCTTCAAGGTACTTTGGTTGAAGGAGCCATAAGCTTCCAAAATTGAGCATGCACACTTTAGGAAATGCCACAACAGTGGCTGCTCCTGCAATCTGTCCTTAGCTTTGACCACACATGTTCCAAGACAGTCTCTAAATTATACAATTCCACACCTTATTGTCCACAGACAGAGGGTGTATCTCACATAGTGACTTAGGTAATATCTTACAGGAGGCTAATTTTGTACAGAAGCTATTACAAGCCTCTTTTTATTACAGATTGTGTTGAAAGATCAGTTAAAGGTCTGTTACTATGGGCTTAAGGGAAGAAGCATATAAATCAGGGTTCAAATGACTGTAGGGAGACAATAACTTATATACAGGGATGAGAGCGATAGCACAGGAGTAGGAAATCCAGAAGGTATGAAAGGAGGAGCCAGGAGAACACCAAGTACTCCACTGAGGTCTCTAAAAATCTGGTTTCCTCTCTACTCATTATCCTGTACCAACAGGAATTTTTTCCTGTTGAGAAGTAAAAATTCTGAACAGGGTAAAGATAAGTTGCAGGTGAAGAATTCATTCACAACTTCTCAAATTACAAAATAAATAAATAAGTGAAATTATAGTTTCAAGCTGCCAGCACCTCTTAAGGCCGTGGAAAATATATTTACATGAGTTTACGAAGCAGTGATGATACTCACACCATTTTTTACTAATTACAGACTCCTTATTTGCTAGGTCCCCAGCAACCCTACCTGAGCTACATGTACAGTCATTCTAGATGAAGTGTTTAGCTTCATAATGTAATTTCTAATTTTTCTGTTCAATTAAAGGGCTAGAGGTGTTTTTGTCTTTAATAAAATACTGCTCATAGATAACTACTCCCCCACCTTTCCCTCTCAACTCCTGAAAAGGAAATTTTTTGTAAACCTATTAAAAGCTCAGTTACTTGTAATTCTCTCTTTTTGCTTTTAAGAACTGTGTTTTCTTCTGTTTACTCTATTCCCTTAATTTCCCTACAGCTAGGATTTATTAAACACAAAATAACTAAACCTTCCCTTGAAAAGCAATTTGCAATGACTATGTTGCCACGCTTTTCACATTATATTTTTTAAATAAAAGTTTCCTCAAGGGTATTACCTAACCTCTAATACCAGTAAACATTTAAAGGTTTGCATTTAAGAATCCAATTTGATATACAAAAAAAAAAAGAGCTCTTGTTTATTACAAACCCACTCTTCATGTTAACTCTTTAAAGTCTCCCCTAATGTATACTCCTCACTCTCTGATCCTGAAATTTTTTAACATCAGTGGCTCTGATGAAATATCACACTCATTTAGACCTCTCAAAGTCTTTTAACTGTTTCAGCTGAACTATTTCAGGCACTTCATTGACTACAGATGAAATTTTCATCACTGTTAACTATTCACATTGCTTCCATAAATATAATCTGTCATTTATTACGTTATTCTTACTTTCAAAGACAACCTTAGTTAAATTAATTTTATTTACATTTTACCTGAATGCTCAAACATAAAATTTCTTAATTGAAAAACAAATGCAAAAAGCTGACAAAAGAAACCAAATAAACCCCTGTAACCACACAGATGACTAAGTGTTAAAAAATACATAACTTTGATTATATACAATATCACAATACATGCATTAGGAATGTATTATTTGTTTGGCATTTTCACAATTTTTGGTGAATTTTAATTACTAGAGCAATTAAGAAGAACCTAGAAAATATTTATAATGAGCTGAAGCCATATGCTTCATTGTCACCCTGGAGTTTCAAGGCACCTACCATATGTTCTCTTCAATAATTGCTACTTTTACTTTCTGAATGCAGTAAGAGAATTCATTAATTTGTAGCAGCTTCTGAGATATATGCATTTATGACTGGAAATGTGGAAAGAATGTCAAAATGTTATTTCAGTCTTAGACAGTCTGAGTTAATATGACATCATTCCTAGGGACAAGGGCTAAATTGACATATTTCCCTGGAAAAGTAGACACCAGATGAAAAATAATCCTTTTAAAAATGTATATGAAAAATTACGGAAATTATTCTGAGTTCAGCAGTCATGGAGTAGGCAGATCAAGCCTGTCTGACTGGGCTGAATGCCACCAGTAACGTGTTTTTGAGTTGTGTTTTTTTTATTAATATTTTATTTATATCTGTCCTGGTTTCAGCTGGGATAGACTTAATTTTCTTCCTAGTAGCTGGTGCAGTGCTATGTTTTGGCTTCAGGATAAGAATACTGCTGTTAACACAAGGATGTTTTAGTTGTTGCTAAGTAGAACTTACCCTGGTCAAAGACTTTCCACTCTCAAGCTCTGCCATTGAGGAGGGGCACAAGAGGTCAGGAGGGCGCAGAGACAGGACACTTGACCCAAAGTAGTCAGAGACATTTTCCATGGCACACCACACCATGCCCAGTATTTAAACTGGGGGGAGTTATCTGGAAGGAACTGATCACTCCTTGGGTCAGTGTCAATGGACGGTAATCAGTTGCACTATGCATCACTTTAGTTTCTTGTTTTGGGCTTTCTTTTTCATCTTTGAGCTTCATATTCTCTCCCCTTGCTATTTCCATTATCATTAGTAGTAATAGTAGCAGCAGTATATTGTACTTTAATTATTAAACTGTTAATAACCTGTGGTTTTTACCTGCTTTCTGATTTTTTATGTGATTCTCCTCCCCATTTCACCTAGAAAGGGTGGAGGAAGTGCGAAAGAGTGAGCAATTGGTTGCACAGTACTGAGTTAAGGCTGGGTTTAAACAACTACAATATCCATTTCTGTTGTGCATCAAGTCCCACGGTATTCACTCATTCAACAGCAGGGAGTTTGCTGTTCTTGACACTTGCCTATCGCAGCAAGCTACATATGAATATATGAAATTTGACGCTTCTATTTGTGAGCAGAGCTTCTATTAATTTTATACGCAACATTTAAAACATCTCAAACTGACAAACTAATATAGCTTGTAAAATAGACATTTTTAAAAAGACCCCTACGTATTATATGCTAAAATGCTTCAATTAAAAAAAAAAAAAAAAGGCAAATACATGGAAATCTGTTTTGCTTTTTTAAAGGCGGTCATGACTAAAATCTATCCTATACAATTCATATCCATCACACAAAAGAAATTGTTTTATATAATTAAATATATAATTTCTTGCCTATCCTGTCATCAAAAATAAAGTCTTAGAGAGATTGGCTCTAAATTAATTGCTAATACAGCAATTTCCTTCTACCTCATTTGCTGCTCAGTAAATGTGGCAAACAAAGCTTTAATTCATCATATCTTAATCTTTTTTAGTTGAAAATAGCATTATTCATTTTAAAGCCATAATACAATATTTCAGCAAAACTACAAGCATTTTTTTGTTATGTAATCTGGTTGTACTGAAGTATTATGAACGGCTTCTTGTTTACCTCAGTGGAGATGGACTCTCATGGCAACATCTAAAGAAAAAAGCCATCAATCATTACATATTAGGAAGGAGACATCCCATTTATGATTATTTTTCTGATCATAACCCTCATACTAGAGTCGGTTAGAAAAATCGACTTCAATGATTTTAAACCCTGGTTTTTTTAAAAGCTTCACTGAACAGAAACCATTCAGCATATCTTAGTATTATTGGAAAAAGAGCAGGCTCAGTTGCCCTTGTTAAATACAAAACAGGGGTTAACAACAGATCACCTATGGATCTATATATCTGATCTACATTTTTATGCACACCTATTTATCTTTGTGTCTCTCTATGCATATATATCTGAAGACGACAGAAGGGTTACTATTTCTTTGTAGAATATTTAAAGCTTTCATCAGAGAAAACTGATAGAGACCACCCCATCTGAAAAGATATGAATATGAACTAGGACATGCAGTGCACAAGCATCTCCTACCCCACACAAGCCAAAACATAGAAACAGCAACTCCAGTATCTTCATATTCTGATATATTTTAAAATAATATTTTAGCTTGATGTTATAAGAGACTGTCCAATTCACAAGGTTTTGACACCTGCACTCTTAGCAAACCTTTGTCCAATGTTTTTATTAACTCAATTTAATGGAACCTTTTTTATGGTGACCTTAAGAATTTAATAACTCCTCAATGCAAGGACAATACCACCTGCAGGCTCCTCTGGGAATAAACTGTGACAGTTCAATATGTATGCGGGAACACATAAAAGAAAAGCAGAAAAAATAAAAAAAAAAAAAAACCAACCCCCCAAAAAACCTAGGAACTACACAAATCAGTCAGTCATTGCTGAGATTGGGTATTATGCACGGCTATGATGTCTGCTCCCAGACATGTGATATAAAACTCAGCAACTCTGCAACTTACTTATTGCGTCTTAACAGTATTAATATAGCTTTGATTGTGCCAGATATCCTAGCATTTTTTAATTCCAGAGTGTCTTCCTTTCTGACAGACATTCTGCATATCTTACAGATATGATCAATATGTTGTTAGTCAACAACCTGACAAGAGGCCCATAAATTAATCCCTTTCTGCCAACCTAGCAGTTTGTACTAAAGTGAAACATCACCCTTGAAGTATGGGTGAGACTTATCTTAATCCAATTAGGGCAAAATGAACTTTTTTTTCCTATAGCACTCTCCATCCATGTTAATTCAAACCTCTGAAGACAACTGCTCTGAGGAAATAATTTTATGCTTGACCTTTCATGGGCAAGGTTAAAATCGGCATACATACATATATATGCAAGGAAAGTCAATGAGCTCTCTCTCTGTCACACATCCCCCTTTAACCTCCACTAGTACCTGTAAAATAATGCCAGAGAACACTGCTGATTTCAAAGTGACAGGCATGTATTTATTTTAGTTGCATAAAGTCACCTTAACTTTACACTTAGTATAGCATGTACCTTCATTTTGCTGAGGGGCAAATTAATATGGAGCCACAGCCCTGTCTGTAGTATTCTAGAATTTGACAAGCAAAGGATGTTAACAGCCTACAATATGCAAAACAAATGATTTCTCCATTTTGTGATAGTTATCAGATAAAATGACAACAACCATTAAGGAAACAAGATTTGATCGGTACTACTGTTTCTCAAGTAGAAAAACAGGAAAAAGACTAGAATCCATTTGAACTCTCCTTTTCTGGTAAGAAAGGTGCAGCTCTGTAGTGGAGTGCACTCTTAGGTGTCTTTAGTGAGGTAGTACTTACTGATTTCTTTGTCTTAGTTTATTTCCCAATGGTATGAAATGTCACATGTACATGCCATGATTACTTTCCTTTCAACTACATTTCCTCTGAATATCTCCCCTGCCCATACCTAAATTAACTGGGCTATTTCACACGATTAAACCTCACTTCATCCTGCTGACTAGACAGGGGAAGGATGGTACCTAGAAGATGGCTGCAGCTAGTGTTGCGCTCGCTTTGCAGCACTCCTGTGCTGCTCACTCAGCTCAAGCCCTTAATTTGAAGCAAGGAATAGGAAAAGACAAAGAAAAACGGCTGCTGCGACTTGCAGTGACAGCCTTCTCCTCCTTGTGCCCTTTTCCATACGGTATCATCCTGCAGCTCTATGAAACGGAGAGACTTTGTTTTGCACAGTTCTGGACTGCTGCAGGTTCTGGGACAGCACTGTTTGCATATGCGTTGTGATGAAGTGCAGGTGTGTAACCACACTGCCCTCCCTATCTTCTTCGGTTTTATCTAGATCACATGGGGTATTCACATGAAATGCTAGCATAAGATAACATTACCTAACAATTAAAGAAACAAGAACCAAAACTCCTTTCCAGTCTGGATCATTTACATATAACATTACCCCACCAACAGACAAAAGACCTTTTCTCTGATAAGTTCCCCAGACAGAAAAGATGAGGCAAAGGCTGCTATTTCTGTATCTAACAAAAGAATAACTATTAATGTCAATCATTGGGCACCGCAGGAGAGACTGTAATTAATTTAAAAAGCAGCCTAAACAGGTTTCTAAATTAGTTTTTAGCCTGTGCTTGGTCATATAATTTTAAGAATCATGCATTACTTAAATCTTCACTAATTCTATACTTTTTTTTTTGTTTTTCCTAGCTGAAACAAGCAGTTGCATTAAAGCAGGAAATCCTTATTTTCCAGCATAATTAAAAAAGATGAAATATTTTTTTCAAATCTCAAAAGTAAACCATTCAGCTCTGAAAAAGACTAATCAAAGAAATCTGTAGGCCAAAAGTCTGAGCAGTTATGGATGCATAACACATACACTTACATCTGATCACAGTACCTCAGTACCCAATTCCAAACCTTAAAACCTTCCACATCATCATAGCTTGCCTGTGCTATGGAAAAAATAAGAACAGGCATTCTGGATTTGAGTAAAATATTTCTTCAGCTATTAAATATTTACCTTTCTTCATTAAAAGTATACCAACATGCATAACTATGTCAAATGCCATCTCACAGCACCTTCTCAAACCAAAACTATGTGTCAAATCCTGTTCTCAAAAAAAGCCTGCCTGTAAAAGGTTCACATCCTCGTGGTACTAACTGTCCACCATGAAGGACAGGAAAAACAGTGAGATGAGATGAAAGAAAATCTCTCTGAACAAACATTTTCTAGAGGTAAAATTGTACTTCTCTTTTTACTGTGATTCTTAATCCAAAACAAAACCAACAAACTCCTGCAAGTTGCTCTATAGATGTTATCAGACAAGAAACAGCAAGTTCCAAAAGGCTTGCTCGTATCTCAAAAAGCAGAACTTCAAGGAATAAATAAGTACTGCTTAGGAATGTTCTAGACAGCTTAAAATGAAATAGAAGCTGCATAACTGCAAGCTTTGTGTATAACAATCAGGAGTACTGCTGAAAGTTTGATCTAATGGTGACAGACCTGTCTGACTTGGCTCAGTAGACTTCTTGGTTCCCAACATAGTTGATCCTATTCCTGAGTAAGTCCTCTGAAACCACAGAACTAAATTAGAGTTTGCATGCGTCTATCACACGATGAAATATTACCTGCATACAGATGCCCACATATAGATCAATACTCATGGGGCTAACATTTGGATTTATGCAGAAATGCACCTACGTAACTAACTTACCAGGTCAGCTAGCAGAATGGCAGTGGTCAACAGCCCACCCTTCAGGAGTACATTATACATCCAATTTGGAATCCTTATACATGGAGATGTTTCTTCAGAATGCCCTTCTTGTTAGTGGGATGCCAGTGAAACATACCATAAACACATTGTCAATAATTTAAGATACTGTGCAAATAAACACACTAAAAATAAGGAATCAAACATAAATGCAATAGAGCCAGATCCAACCCTTATTTTTCTAACCTGAATGAAATCCTGAGAAAGGCTGTGATCCAGCTTGGACCCTGTTGCTCTTTCCATGGAAGAAGGGAAACAGGGTTGATCCTGGATTTGTTACCTCATCTCACTGTTGTGAGAAATGGTGCCAGGAAAGGCTGCCTTTGACCACAGCATGCACTCTTCCACATATTCACTGAACAGATTTCTGCTAAGTGGGGTTGTGACCATTTCATTAAGTCCACAATAAAGCCACCTGCAGCTGCAGGTGGAGTCTGCAACCAGTACTGCCTTTTGGTGTCCTCTCATTGTTATTGCATTTGTATACTGTCTGAACATATGCTGGTTTATATACATGCACATATTTCTATGCATTGGCATATATGCAGCAGTTAATGGCAGAGAAGTACTCAAAACATCCCAATTCTTTCCTGTCATCACAAAAGGCATCATCTCCCTTTTCCTTACCATTGTACTATATTTTACTACTTTTTTCAGGTAAAGTTTGACTTTGTAACTTGTCTCTAAATGTGTAATCATGCCAGACAAGTCTAAAAAAATGGGTCAACTGACAGTGGTGACTACACTCTAGTGCAGATTTGGAAGTAGGGATTAAATCTGTGCCTTCATTGCTTCCTTGATGTTTTATTTTCTAATGCAGACTGATTACATAGCAGCAACTTGAATGTGTCCAGGTGAAACTGGAACTGGCCTGGACTGACACTAAACAAACCTAAATGACTTCCAATATAGTTGAAACCGAATCAGAAGTGAACTGAAAAGAAAAAGAGTCATTTGACTTCCTGTTTAAAAGCCCAAACAAACATTTTTCACAAATACTTTCCCTATAATTTAAGTCCACTACAATAATCATAGAGATGGTTTTGTTTCATTTTACAGATTCACTGTATTGCAGTAAAAAGTTGAACTATAGTCCATTCTCCACAAGGCAAGGTGCACATTCAGAGTTCCATTTGTGAATGCATGGCACTTGCGTTGTTTCATATAACTTCTGTAATGCTCTCTCTCATAGACAGCTGAGATTACACTCCTCCAGAAGACAATTTCCTTTCATTGTAGCGCTCACATTTTGAGTGGATGGGATGCTGAGTCAATATGTTCAGTTATAAATTCTGAGAGGAAAAAGAAAAAAAGGGAATTTGTACTTCTTCACACTCTTTAGAGGAAGAAACTGTTAATTCACTTAGGGGAATTTTCCATACTTCCTGAAAATTGAAAAAATCTCAGTTGCTCTTCCTTCAGTCCAACCACCACCTTCATTACGTTATTTCTTCTGCTCTGCACACAGCAGAACAGGTAGTACTTACTGAGAATTGAGCGCACAATGCAGTGCCCCTAGTAAGAGGAGAACCAGCACACGCCTTCAGGTAACTGTGGCACCTGAGGCCCAGAAGCGGTAGATGTCCACCTGGACCACTTTTGTAGGACAGTATCGACAACGTCTTAAGGATCCTTATTCATCTGAACTTTTTAATTCTGTAAAGCACATACAGGCTATCAGAAGACACTAAAATAAAACAAAAATTAATAAAAAAAAAAAAAAATTCCAAACTTTGGTTCTCCTCAAGCTGCAGTTTCTGAGGGAGGAGACTGGATAAGAGATTAGGTTTTCTACCCTTAAAGCTTTCCAGAAGGTAAGATGCTATGAATCCTGAAATTAGCAGAAAAATAGTTAATGTACAAATTTTTGCACAAGATATTTTTTCTTGGTTTTTTTTTTTTTTTTTTTTTGGGGGGGGGTGCGGGGGGGTTGGTGATTTGTTTGGTTTTTTTGTTTGTTGGTTCTTCTGGAGTTTTTCTGCAGTAAAGTTTCTTGTTTACTTTTTGAAGAAAGACTATGATTGCAACTTTAGAATTTCATGACAGAGGAACTCAGTCTCTCAGCACCAAAATGATGTGTTCCTTGTTTTACAGTAGGAAACTCACTGAAATGCTTATGCCACTATCAAAAAGCAGGGTTTTTTTCTACAGAAGATGCTTTCCTCCCTTTATCATTTAGTGCTCCTCTGCCTAGAGTAGACAGTGTTTTTCTCAAATGGAAAAGAAACTGAGAAATACTATCATGCACTGCACAGAACTGAGAATCTTAAGTACTTTAACGTCAGGAGCAAGTTTCAATAACATTTAAATTAAAATGTCCTACAAATGAATTGCAGCAATCATAGAGAATTAAATACGCTGGTGGCAAATAGTAGTCATGAAATGAATTTCAGATACTAGTTATTTCTGAACTAATAAATGGAATGACAAGGGAGGCCTCTAGTAATACAGCATGAAATGTGTTGTAGCAGTTTCATAGTTGTAGGTTTTTTAAAAGCATTGTTCACAATGGTAGAATTGTTGTGGGTTTTTAAATATTTCAGCAATCTTGGGTGCCTCGCTAGATACTTTTCCTGTCTTGTATTTGAAAAAGCAATGTACTTCATATCTTAGAAAAGGACAGGCCATTGTTACTCATTTACACTTGAGAGCTATACGATACATCAGCTTACAGAGGGAAAAGAAAAAAACCCAGAATGATGCCTGCATCTCCTTGGAGATGGCCAAGGCACAATAGCCCATGTCTCAGAAAGGGCAACTAACACATTATTGCAGGTTTCAGAACTCAACAAAGACTTTTTTTTTTTTTTTTAAATCATGTCAAACCTTGTCTTAAGTTTCCTCATCAAAATAAAAAAGACAATTAAACTCTCAATATATTTTCCCTAATGGCATCTTGAGCTTTTACTGAAGTTTCAGATTTTGCTGTGTGCCCAATTAAAAAAACCTACAAAGAAACCTTTAACCTTTTCTTTCATTTCAGTTCACAGTTTTTATAACAAGGTTACTGGAGGAAGCATTCTAATATCTAAGCCTTTGCCTCTGACATACAATAATGAAGCGTTTTGTTTGTATGCTACTTGAACCCAAGTAGCTGCACAGAAGAAATCACAGTACAGCCTGCTCATCTCTCTCTCCTTGTTTTAGCTTAGTTTGATTAAACGCTTATGAAACTTCTGACTCCTTTTTATATTTCTTGTCACCTTTCCTTTAAAAGCTTTTGCATCACTGAACCTACAGTTGCAATAGGCTTTGGAGTCTGCATGGTGAAAACCTGCAGTTTATTGGCTAATAACAAATATATTTTAGCACAACACAGTATTTAACAAATTTCAGCTACCTACCCGGTATATAAACAAAAAAAATACTTCTTGCAAAGCCAACCAGAGCTCACTGATCCCACTAAAAACAAAGCCAAGCTGCCACCAGATAAAATGTGCTCCTTCACATTGTACAAAGAAGGAAAAAAAAACGCACACCTGGATACAGATGTCTTTCGATCCTAGCCAGTCCTAATATAATCTTTACAAAGACGATTTTTTTTAATCACAGTATATGGCATTTCAAAACCAATAACATTGATTTTAAATGCAGCAACACTTCCTCAAGCAAAAGTAAACGTACTTCTAACCACAAGTTTAAAGGGAAAATTATTACTTTTTGTAAGCAATAATCATTAATGATTATCTTCTCAACAGAAGCATTCCAAGGTGACCTCATAGTGGGATCTGCCTGGCCAGGAAGACCAAGTATATGTGGCTCTCTCTAGACAGACTGGAGCAGCCTCATGTAGCACCTCTCCTATATAGGAGTACAGGCTGTGAGAGTTGGGGATGTTCATCCTAGAGAAGATTAGGCTCTTGGAACATCTGATAGCAGCCTTCAAGTCCTTAAAGAGGGTTTACAAGAAATCTGGAGAGGGACTTTTTACAAGGGTATGTAGGGATAAGACAAGGGGGAATGGCTTTAAACTGTAAGAGGGGAGATTTACATTAGATATTAAGAAGTTTTTTACTGTGAGTGTGGTGAGACAGTGGAACAGGTTGACCTGACAAGTTGTGTCTGCCCCACACCTGGAAGTATTGAAGTCCAGGTTGGATGGGGCTTTGAGCAGCCTGGTCTATTGGAAAGTGTCTCTGTCTTTGGCAGGGGGGTTGTAGCTGGATGATCTTGAAGGTCCCTTCCAACCCAAACCATTCTATGATAAGATTCTATGATGTCTTCTCTAACAGAACTTGTGCTGTTCTGAGTTTGTTGCAGAATGCTCTGAACTGTGACAGGGTAGGTTTTTATCATTTTTTAAACTCAAGAAGTGGTACACTTCCTAGAAAGAAATAGAAAAGTAAATAATTCTGTTTTGCCAGGAAGATGAAAATAAGTTCCCCATTTTATTCAATAGTAATTGGCTTCCAACTGTATATAATAATGTAAACCTTACAAAAAAAGTTTTGGAACCTGTCGGCATATTATATGTAAGCTCTGGAGTTTTCTCTGGCATGCCAAGAACGCTGATAACATCTTTCTGTGGATTTCATATCACTCATATTGTAATTCTTTAACTGTATCCTATTACAACAGCCTTCTTGTTAATATTCTCTGGGTAAACAGAACAAGAAATTAGCCTTGAGATATTAATTTTGCTAAAAATTTTGTTGGTCAGTAATAATATGCTGACATTTCTGCTCGGAGAACTTGATGAAATCTTGTGGGTTTGACCTATCCTTGAGAATCACTCCTGGGAATTGTGCACACTGCAGCAGAAAATATTGGAGTTCTCATGTGATGATGTCATGTTAAATTCATTAGAAGTACCCAGAAATTAAAATTTTGTAAACCTCAGAAGAGGATGAAGTATGAACATCTGTAGTAGAGAAGAAAGAGGCTAGTGGAAAGAAAGAAAAATTACTTGGTTTTGCCTGTTTTTTGCCCTTCTTGAGCTTACACTGTCAGTACAGATAGTGGAGAGCAGTGAGTCTTTTTTCTTTCTTTCCATTCCCCATTTTGGACCTCCCTTTAACCCTAACACATAAGCTCCTGGTTGGCTCCTCAGCCATTTGAAGGCTGAGCTCCATACACTCCAGTTATTCACTGTCATAGAGGACAACACCTCCTCTTCTCCCCTGCATGTCCTTCCTGAACAGCTTGTACCCTTCCATTTCAATACCCCAATCACAGGTGCCATCCTACTCATGTCTCCATGATGCCAGTGAGACCAGAATGCTGCAGGCATGCACATGTCTCTAACTCCTCTTGATTACTCCCCACGATACATGTGTTTGTATGGAGGCACTTAAGTTAGGGCGCAGATGAAGACTTACTGATTGGAGTGGCTGGAATTCCTTTGTGCTGCACTTCAGCTAGTTTCCTGCTGACCTGAGATCCTCCTCCATGCTCTCCCTCTCTCATGGGCATCTACTACTGGCACTGCCATCAAACCGATAGGAGTGGAGGTTTCTCTTCTCCAGCAGTTTTAGTCCTCTTCACCAGCTTGGTGAACCTATGACTGAAAATGCTCTTCCCCCTTCTCTGGCAGACTAAAGCCAGAAGAAATATTTTCTGATAGCAATCACATAATATGTAAGTTTATATTGCTTCTTTGTAGATGGAAATCATGGCAATACATGTCTTGCAGAAAAACAAATGAGTATTGTTGTAGGCATATTATAGGCTTACCATAAAGCTTTTCCACAGTGTTTTATAGTCTCATTAATGTACACAAAAACAAGCGTTCCTTTTATCATATTACTTATCATCTATCTGTTTAACTGAGACCTGTTCAATGACAGCTGAAGCATGACAACCTAATTTCTCAGACACTTCTACAAAGAGTTCAGCAAATGAATAGCACAGAAAGAAAGAATTGTTCAAAATTTTGAAAGCAGCTTTTATGCTTCAAAAGAGTGGAAAGTTTGGAAGTTGGAAGGCACATCTGAAAGTCCATTCAAAGCAGCTTCAAAGTGTGCTCAGGTTGCAGAAGGCCTTGCTCAGGCAAGTGTTTTAAATCTCCAGTGATGGAGATACCACATTCTCTCTGGGCAACCTGCTCCAGCACAGAAGCTTAATTAGTGTCTTGCGTCATACTTTAAAGAAGAATTCTAATTATTTTCCTTTACATATAACTATGTATTTTACAATTTTCTAGCACTACTGAAAAAAGAAAATAAAAAGACATGGATAAACACAATCATGACACCATAGAAAAATGTGACAAAAGTAAGTATAACATAAACATCAGAAAACGGGAGTTTATTAATTTCATTTCATTGTCTTATGCTGATCTTTACCATGCCACTTATTTGTTTCAAATGTCAGATATTACAGTGTTTAAAATTTAGTTTGAAAGACATTGGAAATTAGCATCGTGGATGGACATTTTGATTACCTGCAAAAATAAAAAACGTCTCCTACCATTATCTGATTTAAAGTTTCTTTGTTTTACCACAGTTTAGCAGATGAAAACAGCCCATTTCTCTGATGGTGACCTGGTAACATCTACCAGTCTACTAATAGATATTTTTTGAAACAATATGGTCAGAACACAAATTCCTTTGGTGAGTTGGTTGGTTTGGTTTTTGTTTTTGTGTTGTCTGAAACTAATCACAGCTTTCCGAATTTTCTTCATTTGGTTTCATTTTATTTTTGAAATGCTGGGTTTTTCAATGAACTACAATGTGTACAACCAGGTAAAGAAATACCAACCTTGATCAGAATAGCAAAGTATTTAGCCTAATAACTAGTCACAGGTACTTCTGAATAAGTCATAAGAAACGCTGAAATTGCCCAGAGAGAACATGTGCTGTACGCTGTACCTTTTAGGAATTCCAGATGGTACTTAATGCCATTAAATGTTGCAAGGCACCAGTTTTTGCAGACAAGAGGTATCTGCTACACTGGAGATCAACTTGCTTTTGTTTGGGTTTTTAAGCATGTCCAGTACCAGTGATACCTTGTCTGGTAATGCCAGCCCTGGCAACCATGTATACACAGAATGTTTTGCTGTGGTGTCAGAGTGAGACAACATGACAGTTTTAACCTTAAGGGATGCTTCAGATGTGGCAGCCTGAGCAATGGTAGATGGAAATGTGCTGGATTTAAACAAAACCTAAACCCACAATGACTCTAGAAACCTGGTTTACATTCTTTTGGATCCTATTGCTCTTTTTTACCTGGATTAATTTGTGATTCAGGAACTCACATCATTTCAAAAGCCTTTGCTCTTTTCAGAGCAATCTCTCACACTTAATCTTCTAACTCTCTCACCTTTTTGTCATACCATATACTTTTTACAAGCTCATCTTCCTTATCTTCTCACATCATCTGTGTTGATTTGTAATGCTAATAGACTGTGAAAACCTGCCTGAACAGTGTTTCTTTTTCTCCCTGTTTTGAGAGTTTAATATTCTTTTTAGCTTTTTTTTTTTCAACACTGATTTGCAACAGCCTTTAGCACAATCCTGCATTAGTAACTTTTTCAAATTTAGCCTAGGATCAACAAACGTTGTCATGAACTGCTTTCAAAACAGAAAAGGCTTACCAGGCTACAGGAACGGCTGTGTAGTTGGACTTCTGGCTTGTATGGCAAATTTTCATGACTGGAGTATTGCTAACTGGTTGATACTTCTGCTTGCCTTCCTCTACATCTAAGATGAAAAAAGAGCACACATTTTCATTTTTCAGTGATTGTAACAGGATTGTTTAAAGCTGATAGATACAAAAGGTATACCTAGATTTTTCTTATTATAAACCTGTGTCAGGTGCACAATTATCAGAGCAAAGTAACTAAGAAGCTTTTTCTTTGTTCCCTTCTCCTTACTGTATTACTCAGCCCAAATAAAAAACCATGTGGCCACACTGTAGGTCTGGAGTCCAAAATAACGTGCTTCACTGCCTCTAAACTCCCCAATTACTGCTGAATTTTCAGTCAAGAGCCGTGACTTATAACTCAAATATAATTTTATTTTTTTTAGTTCTTAAATAACTGTGGTTATTTATACTTTGGTACTTGAAAGCCATTTTTTTTCCCCCAGTAAAATCAGAACAGCAAACTGAATATATTGCAGCTAATCCAGTGCAAAAATAAAAAATCATAGACAGCTCTGTTATTTGTTTGCCAAATGAGACAGTGAAGTGGCACTGGCATATGTAGAACAGGGACCAGTCTGAGGTGTAAATACGTTAATTCATGAGTGGCAAAGAGCAGCTTAATGTAACTCACTGATAAAACTGTCAGTGATCTTGCTTTCTGCTTGGGATTCCAAGAAAAAATGATGGGAAAGTCATTCTGTGCCATTAATGACAACTGAGTAAAAATGAGAGCTAATCATACACCTGCATGACACAGATGATTAAGCAGCTAGTTACAACAGTCTCAAATAACAGAAACAAATGAAAACGACATTTATGGGCAAATCCCGGTCTTATTAAGCTGCTAAATGCTTCTCAGAATAATTAATATGAACTGGAACTCATAATTCAAAAACATGATCGACTGCCCTGTCTGTTTTCTCCTAGTTAAAAATTATTTAGGCCAGCACTGACAAGATGGAAAACAGTAATAAGCAGAACTATGCTGAAAAAAAATGCTTTCATATGCAATTCAAAAAGGCTGACAATCTGCAGCACTAAACAGAAAGGACTTCTACCACCATGAAAAGTCATTGCCACAATACTCCCCCCAGCTACGCGATATATTTTTCGAGGGTAAAAGATGAATAGCACTGAAAAGTATAGGAATGAGAAGTATATCCTGTCCATCCTTTCTTTTCCCAAGTGCACAGGAATGGTACATGAATGTTTTCTGATATACTAATAGCAATTTTGTTGTTGTTTCTTTTTTCTAAACAACAAATAAGACAAAATTGTCCCATATGAATATATGGATGGGGCCATGCAAAGAAGGACACTGTGTTTGTTCCTCTATGAAGCAAAAGATTATGAGCTCCTGCTGGTCTCATTCCAGGGCTAGGAAAATCAGGTCACTTAACGTTGGCTAAATTTTGAAATCAAGATGCTTGGAGATTAGCATCCAGAGAAACAAAGGTGACACGCAGTTGACACCACCAAAATGACGTGGGTCTAAAAGCTTTTTAATACAGTGGGAAAGGTAAACTGGTCACAAACGTTTCTTAAAAAGTAAGACTAAAGTAAATAATGTAAAAAAAGAAAGGTAAACCCCTAACTAAATTAAATTATATTATGTTCTCTCAATCATCTTAAACTAAAATTATGTTTAATAGTAAATGTATAGAGTATATTTGCAGTTTCTTTTTGCATACCTCTGCCTATACTGATTAATATTCCAAATCTTGCTGCAGACAAGATTCATAAACTAAATGTATGGGTAACTGAACAACCAATTTACACAGTTGCAGCACTGTAAATTAGTGCCATACTTCTCAAACGCTCTTTTAATGCCAACATTTCTAAGTAATTTTTGTTGTGAGAATAATGATACAAATATTTTTATTAGGAAAACCTAGATTTTATTTCATGCCAAACCAGTTCAGACATAGTAATGCAATCTTATTCCTTAAAGTACACCAATAATTTTATGGGCCTTTAAAAACACTGTCTACCTTGGAAAAAAAAAAAAAAAAGTTAAAATCAGAACTATAGAAATTTCTGCATAAAGTTCCAAATGAGAAAAGTAGTCTTACTTGTCATTGAAACAATCTAGGTTATTTTTATTTTTTTTTTTTTTTTAGTGGCTTAAACACAGTGTAACTCCATTCACTTGAAAAAAACTATGCTAGAATAAAGCAAGCAAGCAGAGGACAATGCTCATGCATGTTTCTTAAAGTGAGAAGACAAAATTCAGATCTCTTTTACTGTGCAGACGCCTACACAAAATGGCCTTCCTAGTTTTCCCATTTCCAAGTCTATTAAAGAAATCTATGAGATGCATTAAATGACTCTCTTGTCCTCTTCTTCCATTGCAATGTCATCTACTTAAGCTGGTTTAGTTCAAGTGCATCTTTATCATTCCACTCCAACCCAGTTACCTTGCTTTTCTCCTTTGCCTTGCTTCTTTTTTTGCTTTTGTCAGTCTGGTTGTACATTCTCTTGGGTAAAGACCAACTGTTAACATGCACAGCATCTCCCTCTGTAATCAGTAGTTGAGAAAGGTTGTTACTAATGTTCTCAGAGGACTGCTACAAATCATGAATAAGTAGGAAACCTACACCATTTCAGGAAAGCTCTGCACCTGGATATTAGATTACATCCTTTTATTTTCTGCTCTTTCTGCATCAGTTAATAAACTAGTGACAAAATAAAACCTTGTTCATGTATACACCATTTAACCCAAAACGACGTTCAAGTGTCTTCCCATTTGATTCAAATGAGTCTTTTTTCTTAATGTGGTGCTCAAATCATTACATTCTGTGACAAAAAGTGAAATCATTTTGTCTATCTAATTTTTCCCTTCAGCGACACATCTCATTAAAAGCCTTTCTGGTGCAGTATACTCTTTCACAATCCCCCCAAGGAGATGTAAAAATTATTTGATCCTGTAGCTTTTGCACTGTGTCAAAAATCAGTACCAGGATTCTCAGTATTATTTAAAACCAGGTACTATTTTAAATTACGCAACATGGAAGCAAATCATTTTATTGTGCCAAATATTTAATGAATAATTAAGTAGTCCACTACACTTTTGCCTGAAATGGGAGTATAAAACAAGACAAAAATATTCTGAAAGGTGAAACTTCAAGTGATCTTGCCTAGCAAACCAGAAGTTTAGGGCTGCACTCATATTTACAATAAAACCTATTAGTTTTTATGTGAATCATTAAATTACAAATATATATACATATAGATGTGCATCTACAGGGGTTCTAAAGTTTACGGTCCCACAGCAAAGCACTGGCCAGTTAGGGGATTCGAATAAGAAGAGGAAGAAGATACATACATCTGGATGACGCATAGCATAGCAGTGTAGAAAATATAAAAATATCTCTGCAGAATGCTGTGTTAATGGCTTACTGCATTGATCAATTTGTGTTGTCTAATGAAATATAGCACTTAACATTTTATCATAAGCTTGCATTGATCAAAAGCATTTCGATAAATGTCTAATACTGATGATAGGATTCGCATGTTGTATTTCACTTTGCAGATTTTCAAGATAATAGTGTGGAAAAATTCTAGGTATTTCAGACTTTGGAAAGCAACTTTGAGAGGCAGAAGACAGATTAGTAATAAAAAAGGCCAAGAGGGTAACTCAGTTAATACCAGAAATAGCATGAGCAGCAAATAATAGTGCCATAATTAAAGAAAATAAAACATGTCATTAAACTTCTAGGTGGAAACCCATCACATCTGGCATTCATTGTTCCAGTGCTATAGTGAGGTATAAATCTTACAAACTAGAAATAATGGCTATAATTTTAGAAAGAAAACATTTAGGTGTTCATATTCAGACTTTGCAAGTCTTCTTGCTTGAATCTCCTCATTAGTTTTTAAAATCTAGATAGAACTTGAACACCTTAATAAAAAATGCAGCTGAGTATTTACTAGATCACATTTATTTATAATAAGCTCCATACATTTTGCTTCTATAACACAGAGAAAAATCCCTGCTTGTGGTGGCAATGAATAAAAAGTACTGTAAGATCAGAACATAATTTGTACAATTAATAAGCTGCTGCTGTCACTGGACTTCTGACTGAACTAAAAAGATCTTTTAAGAACTGTCAGGAACAACAAACTGTTGCTTGCCCAGCTGTATTCTGGTTCCATTGGAGTTCTAAACACAATTTAATTTGCCAGTGCACCAAAAACGCCAAGACCAAAATCACATTTAACTAAATCTAAACACATTGTGAAGCATATGTTCATTACGCAGCCCGGTTTTTAGCTTCTGTATAAAATATGTCTTCAGACTTTTACTCAGGTTTAATTTGTAAAAACTTCAATAAGCATTAATGAAATATGCATTATTAAGAAATTCAAGATCAGCCTAGTATATGGTCCCTCTTGGATCATAAAAAAGTAAACAAACCACTGGGGAGAGGACATTAATCAATGAGAGATTAAGCACTATAAATGGTAGCAGTGACTTAGTGCTACAGAAATGCATGGCTTTAATGAGTTTCCTTGAAGTTGTTTTTACACTCATATATACTGTACTTCTTTATAAATGTTTCTATAAGACTTGGAGCAGAGAAGTGCTTAATTGCAATGTGATCCCAGTAGCTGTTTCTTTGTACTGGTAATTCTGAAACTAGCTTACTAGTTGCATTAGAACTGACTCAGTTTGCTTCAAGGGCTATTAGCAGCTGAACAGCTAAAGAACACTGTCCTATGCCCTTAGCCTTTTATCAGCTCTGCATGAAAAAGCATATTAAAATTAAGAATATAAAGAGTACATACAAATAATTCAGTCTGTATTGCATAGCTCACTCTGTATGATATAAGAACTCATAATTGCATCAAAATGAGTTAAGTTTCATATATTTACAAGAACTACCACTAGTATCTTACCCAGCGAAAAGGTCTACTTCAACTTCTTTAGCTACTCCCAGATATGACTGAAGAAAACACAAGCTGAAAAAAAAACGCTCCTCATGTGTTAAATCTCTGGGGTCTCCCACTTTTAGTCACCTATAGAACTGCAAGAGCTTTGAGAGAAATGTCGCTGCACTGAAGTGCAGAGCTACTCTAACAGAGTAAGCTGGCACATTATTGCCTTCAGGAATAATGCAGTACCACAGGCTCCAGTACAAAGGGAAAATGACCTCAGAATCCAAATTTGTAGATCAAAATAGAATCTGCTAGGATTAAGTGCTGAGCTTGGTCACAAACCTCCACTGTAATCCTAAAGCAACTGACGAAGGTCCAAATTTTGTCACTATCCCATGTTACCTCGCCCCCTGTGCAACTCTGTTTGAGCCTTAAGTAAGACTTCAGTATATAAAACTGCAGAAACAAGAAACTCCGTCCCTAACTCAAATGGGAATAGAGCCATTACCTGAATACCAGACTTGTCTGTCTTGCTTATTTAGATGAGAGTAGGATAATCCATTACTTCATGCATGTGCAGTATTCAATACAATAAAGTTCCAATCTCTGTTGAGAGACAGTATGTATTACTGTAATAGGTATAAAAATACAGGTTTCAGGGAAAAGAAATTCTAAAGTACAGAAGACACAACATAAAAACTTACACCAGCAGTTCCTAAACACCCTGCATTTCTAATCAACTCTACTGCCCAGCCTGAGTAAAGAATTGGAACTAGCATGTATTAATGATTAGCTTAAGGAGTTGCTTGCAAAATATTAAATCCAAACTAATATCACTAAAGCCCTCATGATCATTGTTTCCTGGAAACATTTAGGCTCCTCTTTATCTGCAGTAGAAAAAGAGAACTGGCAAAAGAGAACTGACCTTCCAAGCACAAATTTTTATTTAAACAAAATTAAAAGGCTTCCTTCCTAGAGAGATTCTCATTGGTATTTACAAACAGGTTTGCTTTTCTAAATAATCTCCAAACACTAAGTATGACTTTTCATTTGCAAAATTAGAAGTTAGGTACAGGGCAATATTCCTCAAACAGATGGAACAGCACCTGGAGATTCTATTCCCACTGGATGGTAATACACACGTGCAAGTCACAAGAGTCAAGAAGTCTCAACAGCTAAAGCAACAGACTCTATTTTATTCATAAGCAAGTCAGCATGAAGGACATCACAACCTGAAAATGCGCAATTGTACTATAATTTGAAGAAATATTTTGTTATTAATATCATCCTGACTCATAAGCTCTCAACAAGCTGATCACCCGTTACCTCACAAATTAGAGCACAAGGCACTTGCTCATCATTTCTGAGTTTCTTATAGTGCCCTGAAGCTGTCTAATGGAGTTCTGAGTTGCACTATCTATTTAATTTCTGCAATTCCAGTGAGGCCATATCCTTGGCTATGCAGAGTCCTGTGCCTCCTTAACTTGTAAAACCCGCCTCATCTGTGGGTTTGGTCTCCAGACCTCTAATTTAAAGCTCTCATTAATCAACTTTCTCTTGCTGCTCATGGAAATTCATGATAGATTTTTATTCCCCTGGCATATGAAAGTGAAGTGTTTGCAAAGTAATAAACCTTGCCTTATATTGCACCAAGGTGGTGAAGAACTGGTTGCTGTTATTCAAAGCATAGCTTTAAAGCCGTGCAGCCCTAGGTCAGTATATTGGGAGTATGCACATGCAATGCGCCCAGAATTATTCTGGTTTTCTTAGTTCCATGTTAATAGCTTTCTTTATGAGCAAACTTGACAATTTATTGTGTTTAAGAAATTTTACTTCAGAATTTCAGCTTTTCATTTAAATAATTCACTTAGAGATAAAATTCAGTATTATTATGTCCACGTAATTATTTGCTTTTGATAATGCAATAATCAAGTATGTAACATTTAACTTGCATCTTACATGGTTAGCAGGGTTGGAAAGGTTTTCAGTAGGAACCTTCCCTCCCCCACACTAATTTTTCTGGTAAGAAAGTTTAAAACCTGCAGTCTGAAGTTAAAAAAGGACTACAGAAGATATTTCCCTTGACTAAAAAGGGCATAGTGCTTAAACCACCAATTTCTGACATGCTTGGTTCCCAAGAAGCACATACTGGAGAACTGAACCACTTGCAGAGAATGATACACTGTAAGAATGGCATTACTTAGCCCAAGTTAAATATAGAAGTAACCCTACTTCTTCCCTTAAACACCAAAAAAGTGAAAATCACCACTTAATCTTTGACATTGCTATTGACCTTGTAAGCCATGGCTCAGCAGGGAGATTTGGTACCTTGGAACAGAATAGGCTCAAGTTCTTCCCTGTTCTCCCTTTTTTTTTTTTTTTTTTTTAATTTACAAAAATCCTGAAGGAACTTGACTAAATCAAACACAATGAAAAAAATACATCTTTAAGAATCTCCTCTTTGAAGCATTTGATATTTTTTTTCCTTTAAACTTCTTATGAAGTAGTTTTCAGAACTGAAACAACCCTATGCAAACTAATTCATTCCCTGTCTCTTGCATAAAGAAAAATTCTGTACACCCCTATCCTCAGCTGAACACTACGTACTTATTACATGTTTAGCATGCACCTGTACTTACAAAATCAGCATCTTACACTTAGCCGTTCCAAATCTATAACGGTATGCTGTTGCTGAGGGCAGACTATGGTTTGTTTTCTCACTGAGTGGCTTTAACAAACACTTGTATGTCTCAGGACACTAGGGATTGCTTACTAGAAAAAAAGAAAGTTATGCAACAAGTGCAGGAAGAGTCCTGTGCAGGCAACAGCAAGCAGAGTTACGCTGCTGTATATTTTCAAATAGCTAAATTAAAATGAAATAAATGGAGTTTAAAATATTCCCAGCTGCTTCTGTGTAGGTATGGCAACATTTGCTGTTTCAAAACCTGGATTCAGCCTTTTGTTTGCTGCTGGGTTTTTTGGGTTTTTTTTAATCAGATACCAGATTTTCAACAGAAGGGTGTATGCCAAAATATTACAGCCAAAACCCCAAAAGACTTAAACATAGCAATGCTGCCACAACACATCAACATCATTGCCTTGATTGTTTCTGTATTCTCCTAGTGGAAGAATCTAGTGCTTTTTAAAGAACATAGCTAAGGAGGCAACCTTACTCACAGAGGAAGCTGCTGAACTGCAGTGGCTGTGAAACAGGAACAATAAAAGTAAATGTACTTTTTTACAGAAAAATTTTTGGCCAGTTAATTTTTACAAGGTAATCTATTAAAAACTAATCAACCAGAGTTCTGTTTTAAGACAAAGATTTTCAGTTGTGTTCAGATTATGTTTGTTATTTTTCTTAAAAAAATCGTAAGTAATCAAGATAAATCATATCTTAAAAATTA